>JACXGM010008527.1:11021-29022 GCA_016801145.1 Umbra pygmaea | reverse complement strand
ATCAGGTAAATGGAGTTCATATCTTACTGGTGACCATGATTGATATGTTCTTTACTCTTTCTATTTGTTTTATAGGTCACTGTAAAGAAATGAACTCCATTTACCTGATAATTTTGTCTTAATTAGGGACTTCCCAAAACTTGTGAACTCATCAAGTAACTAAAAAGTACTCCTAAAAGTAACTATACCCAACACTGGGCATTAGACGGGAGGCTCCAGGCTGCAGCCATACACTCTTGGCCTGATCCGGAGGCAGCCTTGCTATGTCGCTCCATAGCTCTTTTTTGTAGCTGTTGCACAAGTTATTCCGAAAGCTGGAAAACAGTGTCATATTGTGCAAGCTCACCTCATCCAGCAAAACTTCAAGTTCCTCTGACGAGAAGCTTGGTGCCCTTTTTATACGTTACTTCCCCACCAAATTCTCTATCTAACTCTCTCCTTCTGTTCATTGTACAATAGGTTGCTTTTTATTGTAAACATTAACCAATGGCAATCAAAACCACATTAAACAGAAGTAACTGAAGCTGCTTGCCAATCAATTCTGATTTTAAAGTACCTTATCATTGATATAAAAGTGTATTACATCATTTTTAGAAGTCGTTAAACCCACGTCAAGAAGCGGGACAAGTGACACAACGGGATGAGGAGGGTGAATGATTAGCGAGTGCTGGGATACGTGGTTCGTCTACCAGTCACAACATATCGTATGAACTCATTACTGACAATTTGATAATTGATTTAATAAGTCTATATTTTACTGATAACTTAAACTATGCTAAAATAAATATTAATGGAATAATTTGAGGAATGTTTCATTGACATAGAACGTGTTGTCTTACTTAACACCGTATTGCACCTCGCGTGAAGTGAAAAATCGATTTCTGAGCAATCGATGCAAACTAATTCAGCACCTTCCCTTGGGACAGCGCCTTTGTTACGTCGCACTTAAGAGGGAGCGTGTTAAGAAGCTTCCTAAGGGAGACTTCGGGGAACACACTTACGAACATAACTTCTGTAAGATATATATTTTTGAGTCTTCTTAGAGGGCTCAGAGTGAACGTTATCGGGGAACCGGGCCCTGGATGATTACGACGAAATAAATACACTTAATCTGCTGTTATCTCTGACTGTGAGTCTCTCTCCTTCTACACCAACAAATACCGTGACAATATGTTCGTTCAATCTCTTTTATTTCTTAAACTGTAGTATTTTTCTAAATGTTTTTCACTTTTATTTTAAATGCTTTTATTTTATCTGTTTTAAATTTTTATGTTTTCCTGTTTATGAAAAGCACATTGAATTGCCATTTCAATTGTGTATGAAATGTGCTATATAAATAAACTTGCCTTGCCTTGCCTACTAGACTCCTCTGATGTCAAGTACTACAGACCGATATCCCTCCTGTCTATTCTGTTCAAGACAATTGAGTGTGCAGTCTCTTTCCAGTATCTCTCTTAGAATTGAGGAGCCAGGACGGAGAAGAATTTTGACAGCTTGGTTTGGGAGTTGAATTCCCAAAGGCTTGGGACAGTCAGGAGCTCAAAGGTGGCAAAACGGAGAGCCCATGTAAGGATGTAGGGTTTGAGCATTGCCTGAAGGTAGGGGGGAGGAGCTCCTCTTGTTGCTTTGTAGGCGCCTTGTAGTGGATATGACCTTCAACTGGGAGCCATTGGAGTGTGTGTAGAAGTGGGGTGACGTGGGAGAACTTGGAAATGTGGAACATTCTCATCCATTCTGAATGAGTTGTAGTGGTTTGGTGGCACACGCAGTGAGTCCTACCAGAAGTGAGTTGCAGTAATCCAGACGTTAGATGACGAGTGTCTTAATGACTACCTGGGCTGCTTCCTGGGTGAGGTAAGGTTGTGCTCTATGAATATTATAGGGCATGAACCTGCAGAAATGAGTCACAACCTTGATGTTTACAAAGAATGTGCGAGTATCGTCCTTAGTCACGCCAAGTTTCATTGCACTCTGGGATGGCGACTTTGTGGAGTTCTCAACTGTAATGGACATGTCATGGAGCGGACAGGCCTTACCACGGAAGAAGACCAGTTCAGTCTTGTCAGGGTTGAGCTTGAAGTGGCGTAGTGATAGCCATGGTGATATATCAGCCACATAATACTTATTCCAGTAATAATACTTTAAAGTCTATCCTAAATGTGACTGGGAGCCAGTGTAGAGACTTGAGGACTGGTGTGATATGCTCATATTTCCTGGTTCTGCTTAGAATCCTGGCCGCAGCATTCTGTATGAGCTGTAGCTGTCTTATGGTTAGTATTAGTTTCTTCAGAAGGGGAGCAACTCTTGCTATCTTGGAGTCTGTAGAGACACATCCAGTTGTCAGTTGTTGAGAGAGGTAAGGAATGGGAGGAGTTCACCAGAGATGTCCGTCTCATATTTTCTGAAACACCAGAATAAATACTGCCATAAAATAAAGAGGTAAAATCCCAAACTAGAGCATGTATACGTCATTTGACATGACTGTACACCATTTTGACTGACAAAAGTCTGCCGTATCTAGGATGTAATTATACACCACAATATAATAATATTTCTAGACTGTAGGCACAGTGAATTGACTAGGAATGCATGTGAACATTTTGTATGTATGGGTAAAAGATTCCTTTAACATTCCAAAACATAACCAGCCTCTTGCCATCCAACAGATCTGTCCAAGGAGTTGCAAAGCTTCCGACAAGGCAGGGTTAGTGGGAATTGGGAGGGGAAGAAAATAAATATCCTTCTGAATGCACCCTAGTTCTATATTGCTGTCTGAATGACTTGTAAAGAGTATTGTACAATCAATGTCCACTATCAGGAATCATATTACAAAGACTATTGAATTCCATACAGTGAGACATACATTTTTCTATATTATATTAACTCTGCTTGGATGCTTTAGTATGGTCTGAGCTAATTCTTTTTAGGTTGTATGCAGGGGCTTTCAAGTTAGATGTTGGGGTTTAATTACCACCTGTGAAGATGTTGCCCAAATGCAGGGCAGGTCTCTCAGCTGTGAAGGGCTGTTCAAGGATGAATGTGACAGAAAGTAATTAAGATTTTAACAGTTATCACAGTTAACAAATACAGTAGATTAGCCCTCCCATTTTCAGTCCTTTGAGTTCTTTTGGAAAATCAGCAGATCCTCTTTGTCTGAAGGTAGATCTAGCAAGGTTCTTCACTCAAATTTCTGGGGGGTTACATTCCACCTGGTGACAGTAGGATGCTTCTTTAAACATTTAACTTAGGCTTAAATCTGTCATAAGGAGACAAGTTCAAAATAACGTATTTGTTACTTTTTCTGAAGTGCAATTTTAGACCTCTAGAGTGAGAGTTTGACTGCACAGCTAATCGGTCAATTAAAATGTCTTAAACAAATGTAAAAAATGTGTCTCAGCTATCAAACATCAATACTTGAAAAAGAATTACTATAAAATGTGCAGTTTCATCACACAGCACAATGCCGCAGATGTCACAAGTTTTGAGGGAGCGAAACTGACAACTCCCACACAGTGATTTAAAGCCACAACAGGTGGATTCAGCACCAAACTGAATTGTTTGTTATTACTTAGGTTACACTTTATTTGGAGAGTCTGACATTCCATCTGTATGTGCTCTACAGATAGTTTGTTGATGATATGACTATCAACAAACTATCAACAAACCATCTGTTGATAAGCAATTAATTGTGTATTTTAAGAGTAGGGGTAAGTTTAGAATATGTTTTAGGGTAATGGTTAAGGTTAGGTTTAACATAAGGGGAATGGTTAAGGTTAGGATTAGGGTTAGGGTTAGTAGATAGTTTGTTAAAATGTTGTTGACAGTATGCAGATAATATGTAGAGCATCTAGAGATGGACTCTCAAAATAAAGTGCTACCATTACTTAGGCTGCGGAGCTGTCGGTGATGCTGAATCCACCTGTCATGTGATGAAACTGTACATTTTAGAGTGGCCTTTTATTGTGGCCAGCCTAAGGCACACCTGTTCAATAATCATGCTCTCTAATCAGCATCTTGATATGCCACACCTGGTGGATAGATTATCTCGGCAAAGGAGAGGTGCTCATTAACACAGATTTAGACCGATTTGTGAACAATATTTGAGAAAAATAGGCCTTTTGTGTACATAGATAAAGTCTTAGATCTTTGAGTTCAGCTCATGATAAATGGGGGGCAAAAACAAAAGTGTTGGGTTTATATTTTTGTTCATTGTATATGTAGTACCATCGTAATACAGTAAGGTTTACCACATTATTAATACCTTCCTGCATATGGCTAGGATGTTAAAGTTCTTAAATAATTATTAGTCAGATGAATAAATGTAGTTAGTTTATCATTTAACATAAGTGTGCATAATATACAAATATTACCTTTCCCAATATCTAAATTGTCCTATTGCCTAACTGGTCTAACTGTGTCATCTAGCTGTCAACATAATTGAGTCAACTTTGATTCTGTATATGATTGCTGTAATCTAAGGTAACAGTCCTGTCATCTTAAAAAAATTATTCACAAATACAATTGATGTGCATATTGTATAATGTACAGTGCCATATCAATATACTGTATATTGCTAACTTATGGATAAAAAATACTGCCAAATCCTTTAATTTTTAAATTAACATCAGTACCAGTGAATGTTCTGTGACATTTTAATAATCTGTAGGACAATAATGAGATGATTAAAAAATTATAGTAGACACAGATTTCAATTGGTAGTTTTTTTCTCACACCGTTTTCCTCTATTTATTTGTGCATTGCACTTTATCACTTCATTACTATGTACATCCTGTTAGGGTAAACAGTACCCAGAAACACAGAAACAGAAGTGTACACTATTAGTAGTAATACTTTTACAGCAGACAGGCAAACATTTACAGTAGTTGAACCAAATTTGTATCACATCCTCACGTACATACAATAGTTTCAACAACACACATCCTCTATGTAGTGAGAAGAGGTTAGCATTTTAAAATTGCCATAAGATTGCAGATGAAGATTTCAGTCAGTGAGGGATTTATATGGGTTACAAGGAGTGTATAGGGGTCATCTATCTCTCACATACATCTCAGTGTACATAAATGCATACACAACACACACACACACACAGTGCAAACTACAGTACACAGCTGCTGCTCCTGCCAATGGTATATTCACCAGCAATCCAGGAAAGTGTCGACAAGGTCAGTATGCAAGGATGCAAAATAATGGTCAGTGTCTGAATATTATGAAATATATGGGCAGTCTCCCTCGTTCTCTTTTAGCTAAATGATCAACACAGATAGAGAACCAACCTAACTGAAACATTGATATGCAGTTTTTAGGATGTTAAGACATAATTGTACAAGGCATGGAACTGTATGTTTTCATGATATCCTTGAAGAGTTGTAACACGGGTCACATGAGGTCCCACAGCAGTGGAATGTAGAATGCTGTGTTTGGGTCCGGAGAGCAGACGAACAAACTCCAGAATCAAGAGTATGTCAGTAGTGGTCCCAGTCAGTGCAGAAACAAACTTCTAGCCAATGGGACTGCAAACACTTTGCATCACGGGCTATTTATCATACATTTTGTATCACATTTTGAAATCCTTATCTGGAAACAACACAAACTAATTATTATGCCATAGCTAATTCTTCAGCTGTAGACTGCAGAGGTGTAGAACTATACCGTACCCGCTATAAAACATCTGCTGAAATAAAAAAAGAAAACGTCTTTGGGAGAGATTAAAAATATATATCTCATAGTCACAGAATGACTTGAACATCTACTAGCAAAGGTCAATAAATAACTAAATGTAAATACACTACAAATGATGTTGATAAGCTTGATGAAACATTAGCAGCCGCAGTTTAGTCCTTCGATAGTTATAGTAGTGTGATATGGAATCAGTAGCTGATATCCTTTACATTCCATGGTTTCTCTCAGGCCGCAGACAGCAAACAGTGACTGGAAAGAGAGTACGTGACAATAAAGTTAAAGTTTTTTAGAATGTTGTAATAAGTCCTCAGGACTTATTCCGCCAAAAGAAAACAAAAGACGTATTGCGCTTCTCAACGATTGAAGATAAGTTAACCAGAACCAACTAGTTGTGCTTTTTAAACACTGAGCCTCTTGTTGTTGACAATAAGCCTTGGTGGATGCAACGTCCTACCTGTGGCCACCCTTGAAAATTATATCCTACAACAGCTAGAGCCCAGTGGAAGCACATTTGATCTAACTGAATACATTGCAATATCTTTAGTGAATACATTGCAATATCTAGTGGTTACTTAATAGCTATCAAACAAACGTGTACCTCTGCTCGGGTGATTCCTGTTGCTGTGTGATTTTAATAGTATGTATACATTGCATTGTGTAAATGGTAACTGAAATGTTGTTAATGAATACTGTAAATAAAGACACTGAATAAACATTGATTTCAATAAATCCTACTCCAGATGTTTTGTTCAAAGTCAAACATTGTCATCCTCTTCTGTGAGCACCGTTCATACAACCTGGCTAAATACGCTGAAACTACAGCTATGTCTTTATGACCTGTGTCCAGTATATTAGGTGCATAGCATTAATCTCTGGTAACATCCCCATAGACAGCTCATTGAATCTGTGTTGCTTGGATCAGGACACTTTTCTTGGATCAGGGCTCTTTTCTTGGACCAGGACTCTTTTCTTGGATCAGGACTCTTTTCCTGGACCAGGAATCTTTTCTTGGATCAGGACTCTTCTTGGATAAGGACTCTTTGTTTGGACCAGGACTCTTTTCTTGAATCAGGACTCTTCTTGGATAAGGACTCTTTGCTTGGATCAGGACTCTTCTTGGATCAGGAATCTTCTTGGATCAGGACTCTTCTTGGATCAGGACTCTTCTTGGATCAGGACTCTTCTTGGGTCAGGACTCTTCTTGGATCAGGACTCTTTGCTTGGATCAGGACTCTTCTTGGATAAGGGCTCTGTGCTTGGACCAGGGCTCTTTGCTTGGATCAGGACTCTTCTTGGATCAGGACTCTTCTTGGATCAGGACTCTTCTTGGATCAGGACTCTTCTTGGATCAGGACTCTTCTTGGATAAGGACTCTTTGCTTGGATCAGGACTCTTCTTGAATCAGGACTCTTCTTGAATCAGGACTCAATGCTTGGATCAGGACTCTTTGCTAGGACATGTTGGACAAGCTTGGACAGTTCTTGTTGGGACAGTTGGACAGCATCACCACCAGATACATACAGTAGGTGGTGGTTTTTTCAAACAAGGTTACATTGTTAGTCTGACTATTAACGCCTCAATGGAGTCCAAAGACCAGACGAGAGAATGAGGTGGTAGTCACAGACCTGGAGAAGGTTTCTTTATGATCACAAAGTGGCTCAAGCGGGGAGCACTCAGTAGAGTGCTTTTTGTCCTTGGCTGTCAAATTCTGACCAGGCGTCATTCAGTTCCATAAAAATCATCTTGGCGTATTGTTCATAGGGCTGTCCTGTAGCCTGGGAGAGGAAGAACAACAAGTTTGTCTTTTTTTTTAGAGGTGAAATATGTGTTTTGTACAGTACCATCAATTTCTGAACCATGATTTTTAGTATAGTGATCTGATTTTCACCAGTGTATGTGTATGTGTGAGTGCCTGTGACTGTACAAGCATGTCTGCTTGCTTGTATATAGTAGGAGTGTCAAACAGTGTGGGGTAAACCAAATCCTTCCATCTCACCTTGTCAGGATGGACCACAAGGACGGCTTTGCGGTAGACCTTCTTGACTTGCTCTGGGGTCACCAGGTCAGCCATACCAACCGGCTTCCAGCGGGTCTCCCCCTCCCACAGCACTGTGTGCATGGTCGAAAGCAGGGCCCGAATGTTACGCTCCTTCCCCTCAATCCAATCCAGGATCTGGGAGCAGATGGGGAGAGCCAGGGTCAGAGAATCAGGAGTATAACAATACAAAATATCACAGGCCTTCATGGCAATCTGGAGAGTATTCCAGCCCCCTTACCGTCATACACTACAACTCTTGAATCGTATCCGCACATCAGCCTCAGTGACACACAACTGCTGGGAAAGTTTCCCATGTTACCTTGGGAGGTTGCATATGACAATTTAGATTTTGACCTGTTTACGCTATTAAAAAACAATTTCTCCAACACAAATCTGTCAATAAGGGGCTTGCGTGGCATAGTGGGCTAAGTCGCTGCAATGCAGGACAGTCTACATCATGATAGTCAGTGGTTTGAGCCTGACTATGGGTTCTCCGGTTTTCCCAGGACATCCAGCATGAGGCAACGCAAATTGGTATAGTGCTAGCCGGGCTTTGGGATACATAAGCTGAATCATCTACCTTGCCACATCGCTCTCCAGCGACTCCTTGTGTGCAGATCTGGGGCTACATTCAATCGCAGAGGTATAGTTGGTGAACGTAATCATCCCGTACATGATCTGACTAAAGACTTCCATGTTGGATGAGCAGTGCAAAAAGAATCAGTGGCTCTGCGACATGTGGTTGGATGAACCATGTGCGTGCCCCTCGCCATCCTGCATCTGTCCAAGGAGTTGCAGAGCTGCCAACAAGGCAGGGTCAGTGGGAATTGGAAGGGGGGGAAAAATAAACAAAAAACCCCAATCTGTCAACAAGTCTGGTAAATCTTTGAAAAACTTTCGTGAATCTATAGTAATGTAAAAATGCTCTTGTTCTATGGGCTAGTGATTGGCCTCTATAAAACAACCTTGGCCCGTATTTATCAAACTTCTCAGAATTGCTCATAAGAACACTGCTAAGACTTGACTTAAGAGTAAGACAATCCTTGGCTCAAAGCTGCCTTTAAAAGTTAGTTATCAAACATCTCAGTCCTACTTTAAGTGAAGTGTAGGACTTAATCTTAAGTGTCAGACTTAGAGCTAATTCACAACACTTTGCTGTGCCGCAAAAGGGATTTTGGATGATGACATAGGCAAGAACCAATCACTGAATAGATGTACAGTACTTTTTTAAGAATATTCTCAGATAAACTTACATTCAATGGTGACATTCCTTAGAGGAGTTGACATTCAGAAAGGGGTGAGCAGCCACCAGCGTAAAGGGTATCCTTTATCTCCAATTAGATGACACTCTGAGCACAGAGTTTGTGGTTTGACATATCAACTCTGTTTCTGAATATGGCGGCTGCCTTGTAGACACGAACGGTAATGTCTTTTAAACTATATTTCACATAAACTGTCTGTAGAGTTACAAAGTTCTCAATGCTTTAGTTAGCATGTAGGGACTCTCATTATGCTACCGTGGAAGTATGGTGCTATTTTGAGCCTTGTTAGTGGTCTATAATACTGATTTATTTTTACCTCATCTATGCCCACACAACTAGCATTATAAGGTAATTATTAGTTTGCACTAAAACTGGGCACATTCGATTAGCATGAAAACATATCCCAGAGAACAGTTGACTCTGTACCAATGTGTTATTAACCCCTAGGTTCATTTTATTGCGCCGGAGTTGTCCTTTAAGACTTAAATGGCACTTTAAGAAGCTTGATAAATATGGGCCCTGGAGTTTAAGGCATGATTAGCATCTGGACAACATCCGGTTCAAGGCTAGTGATAAGCTTCTATAAAACAACATGTGGTTTAAGGCTACTAATTTGCTTCTATAAAACAACACGTCGTTTAAGGCCAGTGACGAGCCTCTACTGAATAAATAACATGTACTTTAAGGCTAGTGATTAGCCGCTATAAACAAACCTGTGGTTTAAGGGTAGTAATTAGCCTCTATAAAACAACATAAGGCTAGTGGTTAGCCTCTATAAAACAACCAGGAGTTTAAGGCTAGTGATTAGCCTTTTTAAAACAATTTTGAGTTTAAGGCTAGTGATGGTCAAAACGAACCTTCATTGCTGTTCTTCTAGCAGCAAAATATGCAGGCAGCAGTCAGGGTTTTCTTTTTCATAATAAAGGCTATTGTTGGAATGCCTTGCAATGTGTTAAATTTCTGTGGCTTTTATTTTCAAAAAATAAATCTGAGTTATTGCTGCCAGGATTTTATCCTGCTGCTAGAGGAACAGCAATTAAGGTTTGTTTGCACATCACTAATTAAGCTAGTGATTAGCCTCTATAAAACAACCTAGAGTTTAAGGCTAGTGATTAGCCTCTATAAAACAGCCTAGAGTGTAAGGCTAGTGATTAGTTAGTGTAACTACAGTACCTTGAGTTTCTCAGGGTCCATCTCTTTAGCCATCTCCTCCTTTCTCATCTCTGATATTGTCCTAGGACCTTCCTTCTTTTTAGCTCCAACAAAGCCTTGGCCAGACAGCAGGTCATCAAAGTTAGCCGTTGCAACTTTGGGCTTGGTACCTTATAGAGATAATGTAACATCCACTTATTAATACAGTATACTGTAAAATGTTATAATGTATGAGTACCTGATTAATTCCTATACATATACAGGTGGCCCATCAGTATACAGACCAACCGAAATCCTTTGAGGAAGAAATGCCCCAATTTCCCAGTCTGCCACTTAGACTGTGCTTACATTACGAGCGCATTCAGCCACATACCAAATGTCTCGAGAAAAAATAATTTTCCTACTGTGGCGAAATGGGCTAAGTTGCTGCATTGCAGGACAGTTTACGTCAGGATGGTCAGTGGTTCAAGCCTGACTATGGGTTCCCTGACTTTCCTCAGACCACCTGCATGAGGCAGAGCAAATTGGCATAGTGCTGCCCGGGATTTGGGTTAGATAAATCAGATTATCTATGCAGCCATGTTGCTCTCCAGTGACTCCTTGTGTCCAGATCGGTCGCCTGTAAAAGAAATTGCGGAAGTAGAGTCGGTGAACGCAATTATTCTGTGCATGATCTGACTAAAGGCATCCTTGTTGGATTTGCAGTGCGAAAAGAATTGGCAGCTGAGTGACATGTGTTTGGATGAACCATGTGAGCGCCCCTCGCCATCTCACAGATCTGTGCAAGGAGATGCGGAGCTGCCAACAAGGCAGGATTAGTGAAAATTGGAAAGGGAGGAAAATGGGGAAAAGTTACAAACAACAACAACAAAAGTTTACAAAATACAATTTTATCGTGTCTCACGATTTTTCAACAGATATCTAGTATATGTGGCTGAAAGCTCATGTAATGTAAACGCAGTCATACTTACCCAAGTTGGGCTGGGTTTTCCCGGCTGCATTGGGAGCAACCCCTCCTCCCATGGCTGAGAAGCTGATGTTGTAGTTGGGTCTGTTGGATGGGGAGGTGTGAGGCATGGTGTGGCTGGGGCTGGGCTTGGGCTGTTGGGGTGGGACACCCTGACCCTGGCCTTGCCAGCCTACCTGTCCTCCAACACCACCACTGGGCTGCCAGGATGGGAAGCCTGTATTAGCCTGCCAGCCCCCACCATGCTGGGGCGACGGAGGGGGCCGTGATGGGGAGCCCATGGGGGGGAAGGCCGGTGTGCTGCCTGTGGGTGTAGTGGGCTTACTGGAAAAGCCAGAGTTACCTATAGGGATGATCGATACACATTATCATAACATGTTATCACAATGTAAACTTAACCAGGTCACCATGACATGACCTTTAAGCAACTGTAGAGTTTTTAGAACCTTTACTGACCTCCTAGACTGGCACCCAGGTTTCCAATGTCGGCGAAAGGATCCAGGTTATTGGGTTTGCCCTGGTGTGTTGGGGTGCTGTGGACAGACCCAGTAGGACTGGTGCTAGCTGACTTACTGCCCATACCGAAACCCCCTCCTGAAACAGAGTGCAAAGCATAAAAGCACCAGTAGGGGGCACTGATCAATAGAGACCCTGCTCATTTTATACAGGTACGCTTGCTTCCAACTGAAAGAGTTCTGTTTCTCATGGCATTTATAATTTTTTTCATGACAGTTTCTCTGTTCTCAGACCAAATTCTCTGCAGGTCTAATACGTTTGAAAAATATTTTCAGGGTTGGACTAGAAGTGAGAGAAGAGTATGAGACAGCTGTTAGAATTAGGGATACAGGTTTAGGGCTAGGAGTTAGGCCACGGTTATGGAAAATAGGATTTTAAATGTGTGTGTGCACTTGTGTGTGTGTGTACCTGGAGCTGCAGGTTTGTTCCATTCCCATCCACCAATGGTGTTGGGAGGCTGCTGAATGGTTACCACAGGAGGAGTGGGTGGTACTGGGGAGCTTCGGCCTATCAGAGCACAGAAATGTCAGTGATAGACACTAACACCCAATCAAAACCCCAAATACTGGTACACATTTCATTTCAAAGCTTGTAAACAATATATATATGCCTAATAATAATATATGCCTAATAAAGCACGTAAAGGTGCAAAATATGGTTGAACCTGTAATTTTAATATATTATATGCTCAGCGCTTTGCTTTCATAGCTCAGTGAATTAATTTCTGAGTAGTCAGTGTACCAGTGTTGATTTTGCCAGCTTTTAAGTCATTTCAGTTTTTATCAGTCTACTGTCAGGGGCGCTGTAAAGGGGGGGTAAAGGATGACGATTCTCGGGGCCCATGACTAAGAGGGGGCCCAGAGAAGCCCTGTCTCAGCTGTGTTGGGGGCCCTGTCAAGATTATTTTCATGGGGCCCAAAATCCTTAGCAGCGCCCCTGTCTACTGTAACTATGGAAAACATGTCTTATGTGGTTGGACACATCTGATTGTGCACATGATGTGAGTAAAAGATTGCCCAAATATTTATATTTTCATACGAAAAAAATCAAAAGACTAAAATGGGAAACTAAAATGATTTAGTTTTTGTTTAAGTTTAGTCTTTTTATTCTTTCTTTGAGATGTAAATTCAGTTAACCTCTTACACCCCATCATTTACAGAAACCAAATACAGTGAACAAATACATTACAACTTTTGTCTAGAGTATGGTGACCATTCGACGTCCTCTTTTTTTACGGACATGTTCTCTGTTTACCGTTCTTTCAGCAACACTATATTATGCTAGCAACACCAACGCAGAAAGCACTCATTCCAATTCATGACATAATCGTTGTAAATTTACTTTAAAGCTATAATCAAATCAAATTTTGTTGGCTATACTGCCTCAAGTACCCAAAGGTTTGAGACTATATTTGGGTTAAACACATCCTATTGAACATTTATCCATAGCACATGTTTTGGCACAAGCAATAGTTTAGTTTATATGAGACAATATATTAATAAAATTGAGTGTACTGCATATCTTTTACAACTTTTTATAAAAACCTATGAATCTTTTTTCCTATCAAACTATTTTAATAGTTCCTTAAACACACAATACAATTTGATTTGATTATAATTCACTAGCTTTAAAATGAATTTACAGCGATTTTTTCAAGCTTTGAAATGAGCGCTATTATTTTGAAAAACAAATCTGCGTTCGTGTTGCTAGCATATAATAGGGTTGCTGAAACAACGGTAATCAAAGAGGACATGTCCAGGGAAAAGAGAACGTAAGGTCACCCTAGTCTAGAGTCTTTGGATACTGATAAAAATTCAGTAAGACTAATATGGCTGCCTAATCAACCCTGGTGTAGTCATGCCTTACCCATTCCAGTGTACTCATGTCAGTATATGCCTTACCAATGCCAGTGTACTCCTGTCAGTGTAGTCATGCCTTACCCATGCCAGGGTACTCATGTCAGTGTAGTCATGCCTTACCCATGCCAGTGTACTCATGCCAGTGTAGTCATGCTTTAACCAGGCCAGTGTAGTCATGCTTTAACCAGGCTAGTGTATTCAACCCTTACCCATGCCAATGTACTCATGCCTTACCCATGCCAGTGTTCTGCAGAGTGGGGGATGGAGAACGAGCTGCATGCAAGATGGGGGCTGGCTGCCCCGGGTTACCAAGGTTACCTGCTGGAGCCAGGAAGGAACCCATCAACTCCTGTGTCTTAGGTATCGGACCCGTCCCAAATGGATTGAATGCTGGGTGGGCAGAGAGAAAAGCATTAACTTACTATTACATAACCAAGATTCATCCAAGATGGGGCAGATCAGTAACTTCATACCTGGGGAAGGTCCAGTGTTGGAGGAGGGAGGGGCTATTTTCTGGGGGGTAGACTGGGCTGAAGCAGGCCCACTACCTGGCTGGGGTGAGGCTCCAAACAGATCCCCCAATAGGTCTGTGGTGGTGGGGAGCTGGGCAGATGGGCATGGGGGGTTCACAGGAGCCCCATCCAGGCCCAGAAGGTCAACTTCTTCTGGCTGCGGAGGAGCAGCAACTGGGGCCTGGGGTGGCTCTGGTCGTTTTGGGCCCTTAGAGCCAGCCTGGGCCCCTCCAGGTCTCTCTCCACTAGCGTTGCTCTGCTGGCTGGACAGGGACAGCATCTCGTCATCCGAGGGCTCACTGTCCTCACCGGGAGGACGACCTTCAGGACCACTGTGGGACCGACTGGGCTCTTCACCAGCCACAAAGAATAGAGGTGAGACAGACCAGAAGCAGGTCACATTAAGAAAACATGGTCTTCCTTTAGTGAAATGGGTTGGCTTCACACTATTCTACCAACTTTACTCTAGGTTTCCTAATGCCCTAATGCTAGCCACCACAGCAGCGACTATACTAACCTAAAACATGCATCACGCAATAGTAACGTCCTGTAACATGAAGCTGACTTCCTCTAACTACAGTAGCTAATATCTGGTCTACTCTAGATCTTACCCTCCAAATCCAGTCCCTCCATCTCATCTTGGAAGGAAAGAATGAGAGCAACATTAGCATAGACCACCAACACTCAGGCGGTCTACTTCCTATTGGTCTATGTTCATCAGAAGTGTATCTTGGAGCCTATGTTGTGGCCTCTGTGTCATTGCACATCTGTAGTACTAGATGAGTCTGTGTCATTGGATGAGGCCGTGTCAGTGGATCAGTCTGTGTCAGTATATGAGTCTGTCTCAGTGGATGAGTCTGTATCAGTGGATGAGGCTGTGTCAGTGGATTAGTCTGTATCAATGGATGAGGATGTGTCAGTGGATGTGTCTGTGACAGTATGAGTCGGTATCAGTAGACAAGTCTCTGTCAGTGGATGAGTCTGTGGATGTCTGCTTGCCGACGGTGCCCCTGCCCGTCTGTCTGTAGTTTATGTGTTTCTTTATGTACACCTTAACCTGGCTGTCTTTGCTTGTTTGTGTGTCTTGAGTTTGCATGGAGAAATGTGTGTACGTGATAGTGTGTGCATGTGTATGCGCACATCTGAACCAATACAGTCAAATATGAGAATGTGTGACTGTCCATCTGTGATTATGTTAGAATATGCGTGATTGTCCATGTGTAACTGTTATAATATGTGTGATTGTCCATATGTGACTGTTAGAATATGTGTGGTAGTCCATCTGTAACTCTGTTAGAATATGTGTGCTTGTCCATCTGTGACTGTTAGAATATGTGTGGTAGTCCATCTGTGACTCTGTTAGAATATGTGTGATTGTCCATATGTGACTGTTAGAATGTGTGGTAGTCCATCTGTGACTCTGTTAGAATATGTGTGACTGTCCATCTGTGATTATGTAAGAATATGTATGATTGTCCATATGTACGTGTTAGAATATGTGTGATTGTCCATCTGTGACTGTTAGAATGTGTGGTAGTCCATCTGTGACTCTATTACAATATGTGTGACTGTCCATCTGTGATTATGTAAGAATATGTATGATTGTCCATATGTACATGTTAGAATATGTGTTATTTTCCATCTGTGACTGTTAGAATATGTGTGGTAGGCCATCTGTGACTCTGTTAGAATATGTGTGATTGTCCATATGTGACTGTTAGAATATGAGTGATTTTCCATATGTGACTGTTAGAATATGTGTGGTAGTCCATCTGTAACTCTGTTAGAATATGTGTGATTGTCCATATGTGACTGTTAGAATATGTGTGGTAGTCCATCTGTGACTCTGTTAGAATATGTGTGACTGTCCATCTGTGATTATGTAAGAATATGTGTGATTTTCCATATGTGACTGTTAGAATATGTGTGGTAGTCCATCTGTAACTCTGTTAGCATATGTGTGCTTGTCCATCTGTGACTCTGTTAGAATATGTGTGGTAGTCCATCTGTGACTCTGTTAGAATATGTGTGATCTTCCATATGTGACTATTAGAATATGTGTGGTAGTCCATCTGTTACTGTTAGAATATGTGTTATTGTGCATATGTGACTGTTAGAATATGTATGATTGTCCATCTGTGATTATGTAAGAATATGTATGATTGTCCATATGTACGTGTTAGAATATGTGTGATTGTCCATCTGTGACTCTATTACAATATGTGTAATTGTCCATCTGTGACTGTTAGAATATGTGTGATTGTCCATCTGTGACTGTTAGAATTAGAGTGGTAGTCCATCTGTGACTCTGTTAGAATATGTGTGATTGTAAATCTGTGACTGTTAGAATAGAATAGACTGTTAGATAGTTGGGAATTTGGCCATGACACCGGGGTTAACACCCCTACTCTTACGATAAGTGCCATGGGATTTTTTATGACCACAGAGATTCAGGACACCTGCTTTTAATGTCCCATCCGAAAGACGGCACTCTAAGCAGGGCAGATGTCCCCCGTCACTACCCTGGGGCATTGGGATTGATCTTTAGACCAAAGGGAAGAGTGCCCCCTACTGGCCCTCCAACACCACTTCCAGCAGCACTGGTTTCCCATCCAGGGACTAACCAGTCCCGACCCTGCTTAGCTTTAGAAGCAAACCAGCAGGACAAAACAGGTCTCTATGCTGCTGGCGGTTGTCCATATGCAGCAGTGTAGCACAACATCCTGGGCCCTATGCATAAGCAGTCCTGATGGGCCCCCATGTTCCTCAACCCCAATATATTCCAGACATTTCAAGGGCCCTCTCTCCCCTTGGGCCCTGGTAATCAATATTGGTTTTACCCCCAGTCCGACGCCCCTGTCCATATGTGACTGTTAGAATATGTGTGATTGTCCACCTGTGACTGTGTGGTGTCCTCCTCTTACCAGCGATGGCGAGTGCGTCCTGGTGCTCTTGGTGACAGGAGAATAGTACATTGGGGATCAGGTCTTTATTAGGGAACTGTTCCCAGGGAGGGGTCAGGTCCTTCTGCTTGTCTGTACTCTCCACCTCAATGTCCACCAACACATGGAACAGCTGGGGGTACTTCTCTGGAGAGTCACACCCATCCAGCTCTGGCCTAGGAAGGTGTGAGTGAGTGCATGTTGTGTGTCAGCTAGATATTTCTTTATTTATTATTTCAAATAAGGGCCATTGTCCATATCCTGATATTCAACAACATGTAACATACAGTATTTAATACATTAACACACAGGAAACAGTTTCTCACTTTGTGAACTTTAACACAGTGGTCCCTGGAGCGATGAAGCCTGTGTGAAACTGGATCTGGAATATCTGGGTGTTAGACACCTGCAAACACCCGACAGAACTCACAGTTACATTTAAGAAGAAGTTAAATGTTTACTATGACACTGTGAACACATGGTCATCAAGTAAACTAACTGCAAATTCCATCAAGATTCAGATTTAGTCTCAGTTCATTCCTGCTGATACAATCTGCATCCGGAAAGTATTCACATTGCTTCACTTTTTCCACATTTAGTTATGTTACACCCTTATTCCGAAATGAATACAATTCATTTATTTCCCTCAAAATTCTAAAAACAATACCCCAATAATGACAATGTGAAAGATGTGTGTCACATCCAGTCCAGTGATGATCCTTCATGAACCTTTTTTGTGTTTAGTTGCTCCCCTGTGTGTCCTGCCTCTTGGTTGCTTCCTCATGTGTGATGCTTTAGTTCCCCCTGGTGTCCTTTTTGTGTCTAGCATGTGATGCTGTTTTCCCATAGTTCCCTTCAGTGTTTGATTATGTTCCCAGGTGTTTTGTATTAGTCCCCATTTGCTTTAGTATTTAACCCCAGTGTTTCATTCTCCCTCTGTCGTTCATTGTTTCTGTACAGGTATGTGGGTACTTTTGTTCTTTGTAGTGGATGTCTTTAGTTTATTCAGATGTTAGTGTTCCTTAGTCTTGTTCTTGATGTCATGTTTTATAT
>JACXGM010008526.1:0-28834 GCA_016801145.1 Umbra pygmaea | reverse complement strand
GGAAGACCAGGGCCGTGGAGAGGAGGAGAGAGGAGGAAGATCAGGGCCGTGGAGAAGAGGAGAGAAGAAAACTTTTTTTCATTGCCATATATAGTGATAGCATGTCATGTAAGCACAGCTGGTCACCTAACTGCAAGAGATGGATGGACATCTGACCTTGCGTAGTTGGTTGGCCCTGTCTTGGGCCTGCTGTGCAGTGATGCGCTGGACCTCAGCCAGCCTGGACAATGAGTCTCCCAGCTGCTTACAGAGTAGAGGGTTCTGGTCCCCAAACTCCACCACTGCTACACCCAGCTCTGCCAGAGAACGGCCACATCCCTCACACTCTTCACAAAGATACTAGAGGCAGGGTGAGAGAGAGTTAAGGAGACCATTAGAGGGAGGATGTTATACGACTTCCATTTGAAAAACTCCTTGAGAAAGTGGGTCAATCAAACTCTAGGTCACTAATACCCCTATACACTAGTCATTAACCTCAATGTCTGAGAAATGAATTACTAGTATAATCAGAGGCTAATTGGAGTTTAATTACCTTGGTTTCCTCCTTGGCCTGCTCAAGGTCTGTAGCCTTCTCACTGATCTTCAGAGAGATGTTCTTCAGTTTCCCCTCAATGTCCTGCATTCTGGAACGAAAGTCCTCCTTCACATCTTTGGTTTGTTGTACCTCCCTCTCTCTTGCCTGGACCTTTAAGAATCATCAGAGAAATTGATGAAAATTTTACCTTCATCCTCCTTTTTAATCTTCTTTTGTATTATGATAAAACACATAAGCAAAACAATGTTTTTGAGTGCCTTCTATAGGACAAATGCAAGAATTACCAGCTACTAAATCACTGAGATGCACAGAAGCCAACATTGTTTTCCAGAGGGAGAGTACCTGATCCTCAGCAGAGCCCAGGGCAAGTGTCACCTCAGCCAGCTGCATGCTCAGCTCAGAGGGTAGGGCCGCCTGGAGGTCCTGGTACTTGCTCTGTTGCACCTCCGCCATCTTCTCCACACTTTGGCGCCTACTGATAACCTCACCGTGGGCTGTCTGTGTGACACATTGATGAGAAGATATTACTACTGAAGGCATGTCTTTTAAATACTTTTTTCTGGGGGGGGATATACACCAATTTAAGGTGTGTGTGTGTGTGCTGGTAATTTTCCACAGTCATACCTCCAGCTCGTGCAGTAGTGAGTCCAGGTCAGATGAGGGGCTCAGTAGCAGGCCCCTGGTGTCCTCTATCCAGCCCTTAACCACTCCCAGTTCCCTCTCCACCTCCTCCCTCTCCCTCAGCTCCTGCTGAACCTGGGCCCTGCTACCACGCACCTGCAACTCCAGACTGGAAACACAGAGGAATGTTAACTGTCGCAATCCTAATTAAAGGTTTACAGAAGCTGTGATCAGGCAGCCCAACCTTCATCTTTAGGTCTTAAGACACATTCTACAAGACTGTAAATCTCCAGGAACAGGGTTTGGCAGCACTGATTTACACCGCATTCCAAATTATTATGCACATTGGAATTAAGTGTCACAAACATTAAATATTTGGTTTTTCAATCAAACTCAAGGACGATATTGTTTCTCCGGACTCTTTGGATCACTGAAATCAATCTCAGACACCTGTGATAGTTAGTTTTTTCAGGTAAGCCAAATTAATGGATATCTACTTAAGAAGGATGTTCCACATTATTAAGCAGGCCACAGGTTTCAAGAAATATGGGAAAGAAGAAGGATCTCTCTGCTGCCGAAAAGCGTCAAATAGTGCAATGCCATGGACAAGGTAGGAAAACATTAGATGTTTCCCAAAAACTTAAGCGTAATCATCGTACTGTGAAGAGATTTGTGACTGATTCAGAGTACAGATGGGTTTGTGCAGATAAAGGCATAATGAGGTAGGTTACTGCCAGACAAATTCATCGGATTTAGAGAGCATCTGCTAAAATGCCATTTCAAAGCAGCAAGCAGGTATTTAAAGCTGCTGGTGCCTCTGGAGTCCCGCAAACCTCAAGGTGTAGGATCCTCCAGAGGCTTGCAGTTGTGCATAAATCTACTATTCGGCCACACCTAACCAATGCTCACTAGCCAAAATGGTCGCAGTGGGCCCAGAAATACATTAAAACTAATTTTCAAACATGTTTACTGATGAGTGCCGTGCAACCCTGAATGGTCCAGATGGATGGAGTAGTAAATGGTTGGTGGATGGCCACTATGTCCCAAAAAGGCAGCGACATAAGCAAGGAGGTGGCAGAGTCATGATTTGGGCCGGAATCATGGGGAGAGGGCAGGTAGGTCCCTTTAGGGTCTCTGAAGGTTTAAAATGTCCTTGGCAACGTAAAATAGAGTTTCTGACTGACCACTCTTCCATGGTACAAAAAGAAGAACCGTGCATTCCATAGCAAAATCATCTTCATGCATGACAATGCATCATCTCATGCTGCAAAGAATGCCTCTGTGTCATGGCTGCTATGGGCATAAAAGGAGAGAAACTCATGGTGTGGCCCCCATCCTCCCCTGACCTCAACCCTATTGAGAACCTTTGGAGCATCCTCAAGCAAAAGATCTGAGGGTGGGAGGAAGTTCGCATCAAACAGCAGCTCTGGGAGGCTATTCTGACATCCTGCAAAGAAATTCAAGCAGCAACTCTCCAGTTCAAAGGACACAATAATTGTGAAGCTGATGTCAAAGAAGGGGTCCTATGTTAACATGTAACTTGCCCTCTAACTGGCTAGATGACTATGTTAACATTTACTTGCACTACTTTGCATGTCCAGCTGGGAGGCCTCAGGGAAGACCCAGGACTAGGTGGAGAGATTAGACCTTTAACCTGGCCAGGGAACGCCTCGGGATCCCCCAGTCAGAGCTGGTTAATGTGGCTTGGGAAAAGGAAGTTTGGGGTCCCCTGCTGGAGCTGCTGCCCCTCTGACCCAACCCCGGATAAGCGGATAAAGATGGATGGATGGAGTGTAAAAATAATTTGCATAATAATTTCGAACAAGGTGTAATAGAACTAATAGTGGGGATATTTTTTGTACCTAGAGACCTCCACTTCTTCCTTCTCATTTACCTCTCATATCTCTCCAGCATACTGTAGATCTCCTTCAAACACTGAGATTCTTCTCGGGACTTGTCACATTTCTCCATTTCTGCTGGCACTTCCTCCTTGTCCTCTGCTCTTAGGCTGAGTGTGTGTTGGCCCAGCAGGGCCAGTGCAGACTGTTCCCTTTCTACTTCCAGGCTGAATGAGTCATGATACTCTAATAGGCTTTGCAGCGCCGCCCTGGTGGCCGCTTTCTCCACAGTGCTGTCTGGGACACGTGCATGGAGGTCTAACGACACCGACCGCACCTTCTCCATCTGAGGACAGAGGGGCAGATCTGTCATAGTGAACAGAAACACGCTGACAGAAAAACAGGAATGTGTGACCCAGCACATAAACCAGCTATTCGGATTTAAACTTGTTAATTGTACAATACAAAAAAGTAAGGTTTAGATTATATCAACACTTTTTGCTCTGTGTTTACATATTTAAGGGATTTTTTTTTGCTTTACTTCCTGACAGATAAATGTAATAAAATCTGTCACAGGCATCTAGCCATTTCTTTACAACAATGAATTCATATCCAGTTGACCACAAAAGGTACTTGGACAACAAGAGCGCGCATTATTTAAGGATCTGCATTCCCTACCAGATGGCCTCATTTCCTGTTAAGGAGCAGTGCTTTGTGGGAGTTCTGCCGAGTTGGAAGTGGATGGATGGCGGGAAAATGCTTCCCTGCCTTCCGTCTATGTTGCTGCTCTGGCGACAGCTAAACACTGGCTTGATGCCTAGGATTACATCACTTGAGTAGTGGCTTTGTTCTGTGTAAACATCTAACAGAAGTGACCTACATCCACATCAGCGCAGTCTTAAGTTACTACAACTCATTCAACTCCTCATCAATATCAACAAGGGATACATTGTTTTGTAAAAGGCATTTAAAAATGCATTCACTGAAGCGGTTAGCTTCTGAAAACACACATGCAGCCCGAAGTTTACGCTAAACCCAGACATGCAAAAGCTTTTGCTTGTTTACAACACGTGAATGTGAACCTTAAACCTTCCCCTGATGCTAACGATTGTTCTACATTCACATTAACAACTTGCCTTAGACAGTGGATGCATTTCCATTTTTTCACATACTGAGCCCTGTGGGAATCAAAAGTCTGGCTTGCAATCTCTATGCTTTACCAACAAAGCTACAGAGGACCAAGTTTGTTATGTGGACATAGAAACATCTCCTACCTTTTCAGTGAAGCTCCTCCAGTCTCGCGCTGTCTCCTCCAGCGCTCTTTCCTGAGCATGTGCCATGCTGCGCAGCCGGGTAAAATGTTGCCATAGAGACGACACAGAGTAACATATAACAGCTTTGCTAGACTCGGACCCAACCAGCTCCAAGACTGCAGCCTTTTCTTTCAGTGCAGTCAGAGTGGGTTCACACCCTTCTATCAGAATCACCAGAGACTATAAAGAAGAGCGAGACAGAGGGAGGAAAATTGACCAAATGTCAGAACTTTCACAAATTGACAACAGAAATTCAATGAAAGGAAACTGTGGTAACGAAGTCACAGCTTGCCTTGTAACTCAGAAGTTTGTCCTCAGCCTCCTGGCTATTGGCTGCCTTAGCTGACGTAAATGCGGTCATCATACTTCTTGTTTCATTTATATGTCCAATCATCTCCTCTATCTCCATTGTGAAGCTGCTCCATTTGGCGACACAGCTACAGACCATGTGAATAAAAGACGGGTTACATTCTGTTAGACCCAGGCAATCATACATGCGCACACACCTTTGGGGTCCTTACCTCTGTAGAGTGTCCCGTTGACTTCTTAGCTGCTCTTTGACTTCAGATCCCTTCTGCCGCATCACCTCCACACAACTGTTCTTTTCTTCACTTTCTCTCATATTTTTCACTCCCAGCTCCACCAGTTCATGAAGCTGTGCACCCAGTGTCTCCAGCTCCTCTAACCCAGATTCGAAGTCCTGTTCCTGGGCAAAAATATTGTCTACCACCCTAAGGTTCTCTGTGAGGTACTCCAGCTCCACCCCCAGGCTGGTTCTATGGAGGAAAGCCTCGGTATTGTCCAGCCACTGGCTGACTTTCTGCTTGGTTGAGTGATACCTTTGGCCCAGGGAAAGGGCCTTATCTAGGCTCAGCTAAAGGACACACAAAATAATAGAATGTGTTGGACTTTTGATTAGAAATCATCTTTTGTCAAGTGTTTCAAATGTCAAGAGAGGAAATGGCAACCACTCACTACTCACTTAGCGCTAATGAGATATTTACCAGGTTAGATAGTTGAGTTGGCAGGGGGGGATTTATTCAGGATAAATAATTAACTTGTAGGACAGATTAAATCAGTATGAGGCTTCTTATCCAAAGATTATGGCAATTATTAACTGAAATGTTCTGTTATGAAAGACCTTTTAGGCAAAGCTTGTTAATATGGATATCATGGTGAGGGTTTTTATTACACATCAATAATGAAATTGGTGCATATAAAAAATAGTTGATGATTTCCTCATTTCTAACACCTTCTTCAGACCCAGTATACATACATACATACATACATACATACATACATACATACATACATACATACATACATACATACATACATACATACATACATACATACATACATACATACATACATACATACATACATACATACATACATACATACATACATACTTGCGAAGGTATTCGGCCCCCTTGAACATTTCGACCTTATGCCACATTTCAGGCTTCAAACATAAGGATATGAAACTGTAATTTTTTGTGAAGAATCAACAACAAGTGGGAAACAATCATGAAGTGGAACGAAATGTATTGGATATTTCAAACTTTTTTAACAAATAAAAAACGGAAAAATTGGGCGTGCTAAATTAATTATAAAAATTAATACTATGTAGCGCCACCTTTTCCTGCGATTACAGCTGTAAGTTGCTTGGAATATGTCTTGATCAGTTTTGCACATCGAGAGACTGACATTTTTGCCCATACCTCCTTGCAAAACAGCTCGAGCTCAGTGAGGTTGGATGGAGAGCGTCTGTGAACAGCAATTTTCAGTTCTTTCCACATTTTCTCGAATGGATTCAGGTCTGGACTTTGAGTTGGCCATTCTAACACCTGGATATGTTTATTTGTGAACCATTCCATTGTAGATTTTGCTTTATGTTTTGGATCATTGTCTTGTTGGAAGACAAATCACCGTCCCAGTCTCAGGTCTTTTGTAGACTCCATCAGGTTAATTCTTCCAGAATGGTCCTGTATTTGGCTCCATCCATCTTCCAATCAATTTTAGCAATCTTCACTGTCCCTGCTGAAGAGAAGCAGGCCCAAACCATGATGCTGCCACCACCATGTTTGACAGTGGGGATGGTGTGTTCAGGGTGATGAGCTGTGTTGCTTTTACGCCAAACATAACGTTTTGTATTGTTGCCAAAATGTTCGATTTTGGTTTCATCTGACCAGAGCACCTTATTTCACATGTTTGGTGTGTCTCCCAGGTGGCTTGTGGCAAACTTTAAACGACACTTTTTATGGATATCTTTCAGAAATGGCTTGCTTCTTGCCACTCTTCCATAAAGGCCAGATTTTTGCAGTATACGACTGATTGTTGTCCTATGGACAGACTCGCCCACCTCAGCTGTAGATCTCTGCAGTTCATCCAGAGTGATCATGGGCCTCTTGGCTGCATCTCTGATCAGTCTTCTCCTTGTATGAGCTGAATGTTTAGAGGGACGGACGGATCTTGGTAGATATGCAGTGGTCTGATACTCCTTCCATTTCAATATTATCGCTTGCACAGTGCCCCTTGGGAGGTTTAAAGCTTGGGAAATCTTTCTGTATCCAAATACGGCTTTAAACTTCTCCACAACAGTATCTCGGACCTGCCTGGTGTGTTCCTTGTTCTTCATGATGCTCTCTGTGCTTTCAACAGACCTCTGAGATTATCACAGAGCAGGTGCATTTATACGGAGACTTGATTACACACAAGTGGATTCTATTTATAATCATAAGTCATTTAGGTCAACATTGGATCATTCAGAGATCCTCACTGAACTTCTGGAGAGAGTTTGCTGCACTGAAAGTAAAGGGGCTGAATAATTTTGCTTGCCCAATTTGTCCATATTTTATTTGTTAAAAAAGTTTTAAAAAATCCAATAAATTTTGTTCCACTTAATGATTGTGTTACATTTGTTGTTGCATCTTCACAAAAAATTACAGTTTTATATCTCTATGTTTCCAGCCTGAAATGTGGCAAAAGGTTGACATGTTCAAGGGGGCCGAATACTTTCGCAAGGCACTGTACATACATACATACATACATACATACATACATACATACATACATACATACATACATACATACATACATACATACATACATACATACATACATACATACATACATACATACATACATACATACATACATACATACATACATACATACATACATTACATCATTTAGTTGCTTCATTGATGTATGGTCTATTTACCTGTTTGGTGTTAAGCGCTTGTTGAACATCAACCTTTAGTTTTCCCAGTTCCTCTAGCTTGGCTTCCACATCGGCAGGGCAGGCCTCTTTCCTACTGCTAAATCTCTGCTTTTCCCTGTTGACTATTGTAGCCACAACCCTTAGTCTGGACTGCACCTCTTCCTCTACTATCTTCAGTCTTCTGCATGCCTCCTCCACCCTCTCAACTTTCATCTCTGGAAGGATCAATGGTTCCTCAAGCCTTTTAACCAGATCCTTTAGCCAATCAAGGGTTTGCCCAATCCCTTTCTCAAAGTCTTTATCTTTCTTGAGATGGTTTTCACATTCTGTAGCGCATTCTTTAACATCCAGCCTTAAGGACTGAAGTTCTTTTTGGCGCAATGTCACAACTTCTCTGGTGGCCTGGATATCAGAAGGATCACAATTCAATTTGAGGTCTTCTGTCTGTTGGGTGAGTCTCTCCAGGTAAAAGCCTACCTTTTCCAGATCTTCCAGCAGTGTGTGAAAACTCTTCAGTCTGTCACTGCTATTGGTCTCCGAGTCTGACTTCAGTCTGTACAACTGTTCTTTTGCGGATTTCAACTCAGAGTCCAACTCAGCTGATGTTACACTATATTCAGCCAATGTTTTCAATGAGTCATCTAAATGTTTCAATCTCTGGTCAATGGTCCTCTTCAGAGAATCCTGTAGGTTAACCAGCTGTTCGGTTTCCTCGGCATAGCATTTTTGACCTCTGCTGAGAAACCCCTGGTTCTTTCCTCTCAAATCTCTCACCGCTGGGCTCAACTGGGCCAGGCTTTTAGACAGGTCTCCATGGTCATCGCGGAGGCAAGAAACTTCTTGTTCCTGAAGACTGACCATCTGTTTCGTTAGACAGTCTAACTGCTCCTGAATCTCCTTGAATGCGTTTGATGTAACATTGAAGAAGCAGCGGTAGTCCTTTCTCTCTAAAATAGCCTGCTGAAGTCTGTCTCGCTTTTCTTTCGCTAATGCTAGGATACTGTTGTACTGTTGAGGAAGGGCATTGAGCTTTTCATCCAGGTAGCAGTGGTCTAAATCATTTAATGTGGGGAGAATCTCTTGGCCCACCCTCTGGACAATGAGTAGTAGGTTCTCATACTCGGATGCCTGTTCCAAAACATTCTGAATCTTAACCAGTTGAACCTCCAGTTCTGAATCATCATCATTGTTGCAGGTGAAATCAACCTCAGGGAACGTAATGGCATCTGCCCTTTTCAGCCAATGGCATGTTCTGTCCAGGTCAACCTTGAAGTACTTCCTGGATGTTAGAGCTTTGTCCAGGTCATGCAGGCGCTGTGTGGTCCTATGAAAAGCAGTCTCAAATACTTTCTGGAGCTCCTCTAGCCTGGCCAGCGTCACCCCCCGTTCCTGGTCTGTGGCGTGCCGTTCCAGTTCACGCCCCTGGAGCCAAAGAGAGGCAAGCTCCCCCTGATAGGCCCGCAGGCCACTATGAACCCCCCGACAAGCCACAACCTGCTTGGCCAGGTCAGTAGGGAGGAGTGCCACATGTTCGTCCACTAAAGCCTTCCTCTCCTGCTGCTGGATCCAGGACAGAGCCCTTCCCACAGCCTGTAGGAACTGGGTACGCTCGGTGAAGGCCTAAAATAACAATATTTAATATATTTATTATTCATTCAAAGCTCCTTTTACATATAGTACGGGTCAAACGTTTTTGTTTCTTACTTTCAATAAGTTTGAATTAAATAGATCAAAATACATCTCTGGAAAGAATTTAGAAATGACTGCAAAATCATTTGGTTTTACTATTGATAGGTAGGTTTCCGGTAAAATATATATATTTTTATATTCCATAAACTACTGGCAACATTTCTCCCAAATTCTAAATAAAAACATAGTCATTCAGAGCATTTATTTGCAGAAAATGACAACTGGTAAAAATAAAAAAGATGCAGTGTTGTCAGACCTTGAATAATGCAAGAAAATTCATATTAATTTGTAAACAAAATAGTAATGTTAACTTAGGAAGAGTTCAGAACTAAATATTTGGTAGAAATACCCTGATGTTTAATTACAGCTTTCATGCATCTTGGCATGTTCTTTATCAGTCTTTAACATTGATGTTGGGTGACTTTATGCCACTCCTGGTGCAAAAACCTCTAACAGCTCGACTTTATTTGATGTCTTGTGACCATCCATCTTCCTCTTGATCACATTCCAGAGGTTTTCAAAGGGGTTGATTTAAGAAAGATTTGCAGTGGTCTTTTTTCCAGAGCTCTATATATACACACAATTCATGACCAATTTTGCAAACGTCAATCACTGTTGGTAATTACTGAGCAATTTCTATCAAAACACATGTACATCCCTGGGTGTTCTGGAATTTGACCTGTAGTATATGGTATAATACTATATATAAACATATATGAATGTAAATAGTACAGTATATACATGTATACATTATACTGTAAATGTATGTTTTGTTTTAGTCTCTGAAAGAAAATTATTTTTAAAAACTATTTATTGATTGAGAGGTATAATAAGATACAAGGTTTAAAATGATAAAAAATTTTCATAAAGTTTTTATTTATAATATCAATGACTGTAAAAAGAAAGAGGTAAAAAACAAATGCAGCAATGCAAAAATGCCTTAAATCATAGTAAAGTGGTGCAATGGTCACTAGTTTGAGATGGAAGGTGTGGAAAGCTAAGGTGGCTAGCTAGCATCTATCTTGTGTTGATGAAAGCAACATAATATCAAGATTTATTAGTGACAGAATATTGTTCAATATGTACTGGAGCCAGCTATGTCATATAGAGTAGTTCCCTTTTCCCATGTATATTTGCTGTATCTGTCATTAAGGTCAGCATAAGCTTCTTGGGACATCATTGTTAGGCAACCATGCAAAAGACCACTCGTCTTTAGGCAATCGTGTAGTTACTATCAAATCTGTTTTTTTGTGATTCTTCCCTATTTTTGTTCCCTTCCTATTGGTCTTTTCCAACTCCCATTAACCCTGCCTTGTGAGCAGCTCTGCGACTCCTTGGACAGATGTGGGATGGTGAGGGGCAAACACATTTCATCCAACCACGTCGCAGAGCCGGATGATTCTTTTCGCACTGCTCATCCAACACGGAAGCCTTTAGTCAATTCATTTATGAGATGATTACACTTACCAACTACCGGATACTTCCATGATTGACTTACAGGCACCCGATATGCATAGAATGATTCACTGGAGAGCAACGGTGCAAGGTAGATAATTTGACTATTATGACGTAGCTTGTCCAGCAATGCAACGACTTAGCACACTACGCTGTGCAGACCCCTACAATTAATGTTTGTGTTTAAAACAATGCTTGTTTAAAAAAGTTTGTAGATCATTTCTAGCAATCTGGCCTTTTTTAAGGTAGCTACGAACCACAGAAGTAAGTTAAAATAAGATTGTACCAAACATGACAACCAATATGGCAACTAACCTTGCTGAGGTACTTCCTCCGCTGGCCTACCCTGGCCTCCAGAGCCTCCACCTCTCCCTGGGCCTGTGAAACCAGCTCCTGAAGGTGTCTCCTCTCGCTGAGACCCAACTTGGAGGACAAAGCCTGGGCTTCACTTACTGCCTGGTCCAGCAGTTGCCTCCGGGCCTCCAGCTGCACACACACACTCAGGTGGTCGAACAGGAAGCTTTGGGCCAGGTCTGGAGGAGGGCTGGTTTTCAGGGCCGATGTTAGGGTGGGACGCTGCTCCTCCACCCATTCACGGGCCTCCCTCAGCTGGGCTTCCACCCTTCCCAGTTCCTCCAGCATCATGGAAGAGTCTTGGATCTTCCCTTGGATCAGTCTCTCCAGCTGGGACCAACGCTGTTCCAAGTCTTCCACCTGGTAATAGAAATATAGCTTTAAGAAGGAACTCATGGATAGTTATCCAGAGATATACCTAGCAGTGAAACTTGAGTTCATATGTTTCAACTTCAGGAAAACATAGGCAGGATAACAAAGTGGAATTCAGTTTGACCCAAACCAAACTTATTTTCTCCAGCACCTGTTGTTTGACCAGCTCCTTATCCAGAAGACTGAGGCGTGGCAGGATGGCCTGTCTCTGTTCCCTCAGCTCTTCTAGAGTTCCTTTCTGGTCCTCCAGGTCACAACGCAGCTTCCTGAGAGCCTCCAAGTGCTCACTGGTGCTCTCTGTGTCCGCCCTGAGACACAGATGGAGAGGAAAAGGAACAAGAAATGTATGAATGTGTTTTGCCGTGCATGCAGGCTCAACATCTTCTCAACATCTTCATACCTGGCAAGGTAGTCCCACTCCCTGGACACCTGGTGGAAGAGTTCCTCCAAAGTTGCCACACACTCATGGTACTCCCCGCTCCTCTGCATGTCCTCCCCACTTTGCCCTTCCAGCTCCTCAACCTTCCTCCCCAACTCCTCCCAGGCCCGCTGCAGAACTCCAATCTCCTCCAGGGCAGGGGAGGCCAGGCCCTCCGTCAGACTGAAGACAGCCTCGCTTAGCTGCGTAACATTGGCTTGCTTCATCCTGAATTGCTGAAGGAACTCCTGGTAGAAAAGATGGAATATATATCAGGGTATTTCTTTGGTACTTTCAATGTTCTCATCCATAAATCCACCAAACCATTTCCATGTTAGTCATTTAGCAGACACTTAACACTTACATACAGATTTTGTTACAGAGCTATCAGTTCAACCACCTCACACACCAATACATTTCCACCCATTTAGTGTAGATAAGCAAACAGACAGATGTCCTACACTGACCTGAGCCTGATCCAGTTGATTCTGGGCGATCTTTGGCTCTAGTTCCGCTGGTCTCCTAAAGAGGGTCTGCAGCTGCTGTTCTGTCTCCCTGCGCTGGGCCTCCAGATCGGCACGCTGCTCCTGAACGTCCCTCCAGCTCTCAGCCAACTCCTCGCAGACTAGCATCTTCTCCTCGATCTACAAACAGATGGGACATGAAAGCGTTGTGTCTGAGGTTATAGCATGGGCTGTGCAATGTTGTCGCTGGCATTGATACATGCTCTATGTCACGTCAGCATGGATTTTAATGCCCTAACATCAATTGGAGAAACTTTCCAGCGCCCTGCTAACTAACTTCCAGTCAAAACACAATATTAGCTGTGGATATTGAGCTGCTGAGTTCTTTAGTCACCTGTAGTTTGGCCTGCTGGATGTCTTGGGCTGTCTCCCGCACCCTCTGCTCTGAGAGGTCGCAGGTGGAACACACTAGCTGGAGGTAGGTACTGGCCTGCTCCTGAAGAGTCCGCTCATGCTTCACCTGAATGGAACATGCAACAGGTGGGGGACCAATCAATGTATTATGTCTCAGCCCTTCACAATAGAAACAAGTATGACATTCCTATGGTGTTGTGCTAAATAACTCCCACAAGCACATTCATTCTGATGACACTTTCCTGTACACAACTGGCCCCAGACAGAACACAGTGCTGTCCATCACTTTAATAGCATGCCATCTCTGACCACCTATTCCTTAATTCCACACAAACAAATGTATGTAGAGCCTATCTCGACCTGCCTTCACTGCCTGTGACACCTACAAACCTTGGTATATCGCTTGACTGCTCACTCTCATTCAATACACACATGTAACACTTGCAGTTTAAAGTTATAACCAGAATTGATTCCACAATGATGCATTATTTACCAATGCTGCCAAGAATACCCTGGTAAAAATTACCACTGTGCCAATCCTCCTAGTCTATAGGTGTCATGCTAAACAGCCGCACAGTAAATCACATGTCATTTCCCACTCTGCTATCCGCTTTCACCAACCCCGGCTTTCAGCACTCATCAGTGTGACTACTCCACATGTAGCACTCTAATTGGCCCTTGCACGATGCCTGACACACTGCTAACAATGCATTATAGTCCCTATAGGTTAGTGCCAGCCCTTCCAATGTAAACTCCTCTAACCCCCTTACCACCTGCTCTTTCAACATTAACCTCTTCCACAGTGTTTAATTTTATTTTTCATTTAACAACTTTGTCATTCCTTTTTTGTTTAATATCGTGTCCTCTTATAATACTTATGGCCAGGGCGATACTCAAATGTGTTTGTTTACAACTTATCTACTTAAATACAGTAATGATGAAATCAAATAAATAATAAAATGTACAAGACATTATACATGATTTAAACAGCTTAATTTGTTATCTACTGATTTGGATGAGGTACTTTATGGGTAAGTGGTCAAGTTTGGTCTGTAACCTGTTGTAGGGCCTCCTCCAGGCTAAGAGGGAGATGTGTGGGGGGCTCTGGCTCTTCTGACACTGATGCCAACCAGGTGTGACACTGCTGCAGAGCATCCTGCAGGTTGACGTGCCTCTGGAGCTCACGGTCCAAACACTGGTATACCTGAGCGAAGGGGAGCAGAGACAGGCAGACAGAGAGACAGAATGATAAATAAAAAATAAAAAATGTCTTGTATCGAATTTATATTGTCACATATTTCATGTGTTTTGGTTTTTCCTAATGAATTTTAATGCATTTTGCCAGGTCATCAATAAAACTACAATTAAGGCCGATTTATACTTCTATGTCGAGGGTATGGGCGTAGCATACGACGTAGGCATACGTCGTAGACTACGCCGTCATGAGGATACTTCTCATGACAGCGTATACTTATTTATTTATACTTCTCAGTCAATGTCTGCGTTGCACTGCAATGCAATCAAGCCGACCAATCACAGATCTTGCGGCTGCGTTGCCGTGTCACGTAGTATCACGTAGCATTTTTGGAGAGGTGCACGACAGCTACAGTGTAGAAAAATGGAGCAGGGTACGGCGTAGGCAACCAGGTATGGCGTAGGCTATGCCGTAACCTCGACGCAGAAGTACAAATTGGCCTTAAGTCATGCCAGTGTTGGTGTTGCAGTCTAATTTCCAGACTCCGGACCACAGTTGTCCCAGCGATGGGGTTATGAGCCTGGGCTCAGGTTTTGTCTGTACCATTCCCATCTGTCTCCCCATACAGGCCTGTCTCCCTAGCCTATGTGTCCTACTGTTCTGTCATTAAAAAAAAATATAATGGAAAAATAAATAACCCCCCAACACAATTAGTTCTGCAAAATCTTCTTCAATAACTTTAAATCAAAGAAATCCATAACCCACTTACCTATTTCACTAATGGTTAAAGTTTGGTAACTTTCCCGGCATTATTAGTGGGGTTATTTACAAGTTACACACTTGGTTCCATTAGTGCCTGCACTAAGCCATTCAGCTGACGGCTATAACTCGACCAATGTTATAACAAGGGAAAAAAGCGGGGAATTGTTTGGCTCGAGGTCAAAGTGCAAAGGATCCTAGAGTTATACTACTCCGAACCATCACTTTAAATAAAAAAAAATATATACACATATATATATCTCATATTTCACAGCTAGCCGCTCATCGTCCAATGTAATGCCCTGCCTTGGATCCTGAAAACAATTAGAATGGATTGAGATTCAAAATCTTTAATTTCCATGCATCAAAATCCTTCTCTTTCCATGTTTCTTCACCTGGCTGGTAAAAATCTAAGTAGCATAGTGTGTTTGACAGGTGTTGAATGCAGCGGCTTCCCTGCCCTACAGGGGGAAAATAGCATTATGCATTGATTGACATGGTTAATATGAGAGCACCGAGGGGGGCGATCTGTGATAGACGTGCATTGGCCCAGAGCCCAACAGGGTACGCAGCGGAGGTATGGGGGCTGGCAAATGTGGTTGGGTTATAGTGAAAATTGGGCTGGGATGAGACTAAATTGGCAGGCATGGCAAAGGCTGGATCGGCAGTTGTAGCGTTGGCAATGGGCTGTTGATAATGTGTGGCTGGATCACACGGGTTGCCAGGTTGGCTGAATAGGGCTGTGATGATGGGAGATGAGCAGTGTGGGCTAGAGGTACAGGGCTTGCCAAGATGACAGACTGGATTATGCAGGTTGCCAGATTTAGTTATTTTGGCCAAGACTGATAAAATCACGTTTACTGGGGGGGAGCAATGAGGGGGTAATAAGGTGAGATAGAGAGAGTGGCTTAACTGGTTCATTTGGTGTTGGCAGTAGTGCTTTGTTTCAGCTGCCCTTATTTGGCAAGGACACTTGGGCTGGCAGTCAAGAGCCTTATTTGGAATTGGGGTTTATGTGTTTGAATGGGTCAGGATTAAGTGGGTGGCTGGGTTAGTGCTGTGTTGACAGAGAGTTTTTGATAGTCTGTGCACAAAATAGGATTCCATTGTTGCCATGGCGCAAGAATAGCAGTCTCCTGTACATTTGTAAATATTTTGTCATTTTTAAGTACATTATGACCATGCTTGTTTTGGTTAGCAATACCTTTGATTTTACTTCACTCTCATAAAGAAGCAGGGTCACTATGTTTTGTGTTGTTGTTGTTTTATTAAGTATGGGGATAGATGTGGTAAAGAGATTAATAGAACTACAGTGAGCACCATAATTAATTGGACAGTGACCATGTTTGGGTTATTTTGGTTCTGTAGCACTTTGAGTTTTAAAGGAAATAATGTCAGTCAACCTGTGGTTATGTTACTGCAATCTTTTTGAAAATACTAAATGCCACGAATGAACTACCCTCCCAGCAAAGACCATCAATTTTAATTTTTTTTGCTCAATGATTAAATGTGTTAATTCTTCACTTAAGTGCTAAGTATTTGTCATGAAATAAATTACTTATAAAGATGTGCCAAAAATATATACAGTACAGGGCTCTGAAAAAGAGCAAATATAGTAATTTATCTGCATTTCCTTATTATTTTCTGTACAAGAAATGTCCCCTCTGTCACTCCTTACTCTCTGTGCCGTGCTGCAGATGGCAGAATAGCTGTCCCGGGTGCCTTGCTGTTGAGCCTGGACCTGCTGTCTCAGCTTTCTCTGCACGTCCTCGCTGCAGCCCTCCACCAGGTCAGCTCCCTTTTCTTTCAGCCCAGCCAGGCGATCCTCAAAGCTCGCTATCTCCTCCATGATGGCCTGGAGCACAGAGAGGAGCAAGAGCCAAGCACTTTCTGGGTTATACAGGCATTGGGAGTTTAGTTCAAGGGCATTGGTGGACAGCAAGGTGACAATTGGCATTTAGAGCCAAAAGATGGGATTGGTTGGAACAAAGTTAGGAGAGGTCAAATCAAGCAAAGAGAATATTGAAAGATGTTTGATTTGATAATACAATTTAAGGAGATCATTTTTTAAAATGTATTTGCTACAGTAATATGCTACTGTATGTCACAGCTTACAGCATTAATGTAGCTATAGGTAAAGCTTTCCATTGTGCTGCAGTAAGCTGAGATAGGCGCGAGGAACACAGAGTTAAATCAAACGTGTATTATTTTGAAAAACGCTGGTAAAATCAAACATTGCCTCGTGGGGCAAGAATACAGTAATCTATAACATACACTCACAGAAATAACAAAAGGTTGACAATGCACACATACCCGACAGCATTCCAACACTTACACAGGACTTATATACACGACTAATGAACTAAGTGAGTGCAGCTGGGATAATTAAGTAAGGAGGAACAGTTGAACCAAGACACATGACTAAAACAGCAGGAAACCAACTAACAACAATGCACACAGGGCAGAATCTATAATACACTGCTCAAAAAAATAAAGCAACACTTAAACAACACAATGTAACTCCAAGTCAATCACACTTCTGTGAAATCACACTGTCCACTCAGGAAGCAACAGTGATTGACAATCAATTTCACATGCTGTTGTGCAAATGGAACAGACAACAGGTGGAAATTATAGGCAATTAGCAAGACACCCCCAATAAAGGAGTGGTTCTGCAGGTGTTGACCACAGACCACCTCTCAGTTCCTATGCTTCCTGGCTGATGTTTTGGTTACTTTTGAATGCTGGCGGTGCTTTCACTCCAGTGGTAGCATGAGACAGAGTCTACAACCCACACAAGTGGCTCAGGTAGTGCAGCTCATCCAGGATGGCACTTCAATGCGAGCTGTGGCAAGAACGTTTGCTGTGTCCGTCAGCGTAGTGTCCAGAGCATGGAGGCGCTACCAGGAGACAGGCCAGTACATCAGGAGACGTGGAGGAGGCCGTAGGAGGGCAACAACCCAGCAGCAGGACCGCTACCTCCGCCTTTGTGCAAGGAGGAGCAGGAGGAGCACTGTCAGAGCCCTGCAAAATGACCTCCAGCAGGCTACAAACGTGCATGTGTCCACTCAAACGGTCAGAAACAGACTCCATGAGGGAGTGCAGGACGTGCAGGACGTTTGGCATTTGCCAGAGAACACCAAAATTGCCAAATTCGCCACTGGCGTCCTGTGCTCATCACAGATGAAAGCAGGTTCACACTGAGCATGTGACAGACGTGACAGAGTCTGGAGACGCCATGGAGAACATCAGTAATATTGTGGGATGGCATTTCTTTGGGGGGGCCGCACAGCCCTCCATGTGCTTGACAGAGGTAGCCTGACTGCCATTAGGTACCGAGATGAGCTCCTCAGACCCCTTGTGACACCATATGCTGGTGCGGTTGGCCCTGGGATTCTCCTAATGCAAGACAATGCTAGACCTCATGTGGCTGGAGTGTGTCAGCAGTTCCTGCAAAAGGAAGGCATTGTTGCTATGGACCGCCCATTCCCCAGACCTGAATCCGATTGAGCACATCTGGGACATCATGTCTCGCTCCATCCACCAACGCCACATTGCACCACAGACTGTCCAGGAGTTGGGGGATGCTTTAGTCCAGGTCTGAGAGGTCATCCCTCAGGATACCATCTGCCACCTCATCAGGAGCATGTCCAGGCATTGTAGGGAGGTCATACGGGTACGTGGAGGCCACACACATTACGGAGCCTCATTTTGACTTGTTTTAAGGACATTACATCAAAGTTGGATCAGCCTGTAGTGTGGTTTTCCACTTTGATTTTGAGTGTGACTCCATACCCAGACCTTCATGGGTTGATAAATTAGATTTCTATTGATACTTTTTGTGTGATATTGTTGTCAGCACATTCAACTATGTAAAGACGAAAGTATTTCATACGATTGGTTCATTCATTCAGATCTAGGATGTGTTATCTTAGTGTTCCCTTTATTTTTTTGAGCAGTGTACATTTACACTAAAGGAGCAACTAACACATGTATCCTTATGGGACACTGTACCTGGTGGATCAGGCTGGCTTGGCATAATTGTTATTTTAAATATACATTAATCAGTAAAAACAAATTGGTCATGTGTATCAATAAAAGTGAATGGTAAGCTTGTCTAAACTTTTGACTGGTACCTTCATTTTAAAAATACAAATAATTGTTTGGGGTACATAATAACATTTCTGTCTGACTCTTTACCTTGTGACTGGCCAGCTGCTGTGTTGCTGCCTCTAGGCCACCGCCCGCCGCAGGGTCGGGGGTCACCATTCTGCTGGACATCTGAAGCAGCCACCTTTCTACAGCTTGTAGCTCCACATGGTAAACTTCTTGCTCCTTCACCTGGCTTTCCAGGTGCTGCACTTGGACCTGAGAAACCACATAGATGTAGAGAAAGAGTGATAACCCAATCTGCCACAACATTGCTAATAGCACTATAATCATTGTTCTCACTCTTCATTAGGACATAGATTTCAAGGACAGTTGCCCGATGTCACAATGGGTGTTGGTGGAGAGATTGGAGACCAGAGCAGGGAGATTGTACTGTTATATTTGAAACAACAACAAAAAGAATAAATGCCTTAGCCGCTTTAAATAGTGTGGTGACAGTGAAGCCCAAATAAAATCTCTACAAGGTGAAAATACTCAGTATATTAGGTGGACTTACATGTAATACATGCATACATACAAAACGTTAAGGTAGTGGGTCACTGGCATTGCTCTGAATACATAGGTTTTATCCTTAAGGTAGGAATACTCATAGATACATCATGCAGTACTGGCAGCAGTGCAAACTTCAAGCACTTGTACACTGTGTGCACAATTGTTTGGCAAGTCAGTATTTTCACCATATCATCATTATTATGCATTTGTTCCAACTCCAGGCTGTATAAACTGGAATGCCTATTGGATTTAAGCATATCAGGTGATGAGTATTGGTGTAATGAGGGAGGGTGTGGCCTAAAGAGATCAACACCCTATATCAAGGTATGCATAATTATACGGCAGCTTCTTTTCCTCAGGCAAAATGGGTTAAAAAAGAGATTTAACTGACTCAGAAAAGTCAAAAAGTTTAAAACGTTTTTCAGAGGGATGCAGCACTCTTGAAATTGCTAAGATATTGGAGCGTGATCACAGAAGCATCAAACGTTTTGTTGCAAATAGTCAACAGGATCGCAAGAAACGTGTTGAGAAGAAAATATGAAAATGAACTGCCAAAGATTTGAGAAAACTCAAACGTAAAGCTACCAGGAACCCATTATCCTCCAGTGCTGTCATATTCCAGAACCACAACCTACCTGGAGTGCCCGGAAGTACAAGGTGTTCAGTGCTCAGAGACAAGGCCAAGGTAAGGAAGGCTGAAACCCAACCACCACTGAACAAGACACATAAGTTGAAATGTCAAGACATGGCCAAAAAATATCTGAAGACAGATTTTTCATAGGTTTTATGGATTGATGAGTTGAGAGTAACTCTTGATAGAGCAGATGGATGGGCCTGTGGCTGAATCAGTAACGGACACAGAGCTCCATTTCGACTCAGATGCCAGCAAGGTGGAGGTGGGGTACTGGTATGGGCTGGTATTATTAAAGATGAGCTAGTTGGAAATTTTTGGGTTGAATCAACTCCAAACCAACTGCCAGTTTTTAGAAGACACTTTCTTCAAGCAGTGGTACAGGAAAAAGACAGCATCTTTCAATTAGACCATGATTTTTATGCAGGACAATGCTCCATCGTATGCATCAAAGTACTCCACTGTGTGGCTAGCCAGTAAAGTCCTTAAAGATGAAAGAATAATGACATGGCCCCCTTCCTCACCTGACCTAAACCCTATTGAGAACTTGTGGTCCCTTCTTAAACTGTCGGTTTACAGTGAAGAAAAAACAGTACACCTCGCTGAACAGTGTCTGGGAGGCTGTGGTTGCTGCTGCCCAAAAAGTTGATCGTCAACAGATCAAGATACTGACAGACTCCATGAATGGAAAGCTTATGACTGTTATTGAAAAGAAGTGTGCTATATTGGTCACTGATTTGTTTTGAAATGTCAGAAATGTTTATTTGGACAGTTTGAATTGTTTGTTTATTATTCTCACTTTAACAGAGATATTCTCTGAAGAAAGCCAGAACCTCACTTTCATAACTATTCAGGTTAGAGGTGTATTTACATTTTGGATTGGCCGAGAGCACTGTAGTTGTTCTAAAATAAAATGAATCCTCAAGAATACAACTTGCCTAATAATTATGCACACAGTGTAGATCATATTGAATAGGTCTTTAGTTAACCAAAGAACAGGGGTGAAGACCCTGAATGATGCGCACCACATTCTGGAACACGCTAATTCTTTTTAGCCTTTACATTACTAACCACCTACTGGTGTTTGGGACAATCACCTTTAATCAACCATTCTGGTGTGTAATGCTGATCTACCCAGGAGTAACCAACTACATAAGTAGTGTCCAGAAGGTGATGCGCCAAACCCATAAACAACCCCAAAATACACATAAATTCAAAACATGTCCATTGTCCAAATAAACCAAAATAGTCCATAATCTAGTTCAATTACAATATAGTTCAGTTTCATGCTGTAACATTCATATACAGTGGGGCAAAAAAGTATTTAGCCAGCCACCAATTGTGCAAGTGCTCCCACTTAAAAAGATGAAAGACCTGTAATTTTCATCATATGTACACTTCAACTATGAGAGACAAAATGAGAAAAAGTAATCCAGAAAATCACATTGTAGGATTTTTAATTAATTTATTGGTAAATAATAAATAATTATAAGTATTTGGTCAATAACAAAAGTTTATCTCAATACTTTGTTATATACCCTTTGTTGGCAATGACAGAGGTCAAAGGTTTTCTGTAAGTCTTCACAAGGTTTTCACACACTGTTACTGGTATATTGGCCCATTCCTCCATGCAGATCTCCTCTAGAATTTTTCACTCAAAATCTCATGATACATGGCTCTATTCATTCTTTCCTTTACACGGATCAGTCGTCCTGGTCCCAGAAAAACAGGCCCAAAGCATGATGTTTCCACCCCCATGCTTCACAGTAGGTATGGTGTTCTTTGGATGCAACTCAGCATTCTTTCTCCTCCAAACCCTACAAGTTGAGTTTCCATTTTGGTTTCATCTGACCATATGATATTCTTCCAATCCTCTTCTGGATCATCCAAATGCTCTCTAGCAAACCTCAGACGGGCCTGGACATGTACTGGCTTAAGCAGGGGGACACGTCTGGCAATGCAGGATTTGAGTCCCTGGCAGCGTAGTGTGTTACTGATGGTAGCCTTTGTTACTTTGGTCCCAGCTCTCTGCAGGTCATTCACTAGGTCCCCCCGTGTGGTTCTGGTATTTTTGCTTACCGTTCTTGTGATCATTTTGACCCCAAGGGATGAGATCTTGCATGGAGCCCCGGATCGAGGGAGATTATCAGTGGTCTTTTATGTCTTCCATTTTCTCATAATTGCTCCCACAGTTGATTTCTTCACACCAAGCTGCTTACCTATTGCAGATTCAGTCTTCCCAGCTTGGTGCAGGTCTACAATTTTGTTTCTGGTGTCCTTTGACAGCTCTTTGGTCTTGGCCATAGTGGAGTTTGGAGTGTGACTGTTTGTGGTTGTGGACAGACGTCTTTTATACTGATAAAAGGTCCAACACATCTTTTTATGTGGGAGAACTTGCACAATTGGTGGCTGACTAAATACTATTTTGCCCCAACTGTAAGTCCTGATATGTCGTGACACCCTACTTGGTTATATAGTGCACGATCACTATACCATCAACCATTAATGTCAACCTCACATACCAGCCTACCAACCGCATAGAATACCATTGTTTGTACTCCCCAAACTATATTCTCTTTGTTATTGACTAGCAGTATAACAAGGATTGACTGACTCACTCACACACTGACAGGGACACAGAACTGCAACCAATACAATACATCACAAACTACTAGAACATTATGATCTGATCACTGACTTTTTATAGTAAAAAATTAGCAAAACTGATATGAACTTTAATCCATACTTTTTTGACAAAATACTTCAAATGGGTTTAGTCCACGTCAGTTTTTTGTATTTTTTTTCACATTTTCAAAGTTGCATTCAGAGTTCACCTCTGTCTTTGTCTGTAGACAATAATTTGAGCAAACACACAAAACATGTTAATTATTTAAATAATAATAGGTTCAGGCACACACTAAACCAGCAGTTCATGTACATACAATACAGTACTACCTTGGGGACTGTCCACACTTAAAGGATAAACTGATTACCAGCAAAGTAAAAGCTAGTTTGGATTTTACCTGAAATTTCAACTTGAAACTACAGTTAAATGAAAGTGATGACCTTTAAAAACCTAAAACACAGTTGCCAAGTGCATGTATTTTGGGAGGGAAACAACGAGAATCTAAATGCTAATTTCGCATCCTCATCATCATGTCAGCTTGCACAATACTGGCTTAACAGAACCCATAGACTGAACCCAGAAAAAACAGGTGTAACAACGTCCCTGGTTACACAGCCACATACCTTACATGAATGAACTATGAAGCAAACTCAAACCTCGAGAATGAGACTGAAAAACCCATTGGGATACGTTCTTGTTGGTGAAATGTTGTGATAGGTTGGCCACCACAGCCCACTATTCAGCCCATCATTCACAACAGTTATCTAGGTTGGGCATTTAAAAAACAACTGAACCGATTGTATAATCTTTAGCTTGCCATTGGACATACCCAATACATTTCCTTTTTGTTGCCTTGTGGTTCACTTTTCAAATTGTTTTATAGGATATTAAGACAAACTACGGGTAAATATGGTTTGTAACCGAACATTGCCATTTTCAAAGGCATTCCAAATATTTCTAGGACAGTTGATATATTTTGTTATTTTCAATGCATTTCCATGACTGAAAAAACTGTTGATGAATTTCAAAGTTTTGCTGGTTTTCTAGGACCCTTGGGAAACCTGCTAATATAGTAACAGTAAAACCAGCACCAAACTATCAATAATAAGAGTTGGAGTTCTTCAAACATCTAATTTTAGCACAAACTGTAACAACTGTAAGTAGATCCTCACCACTGCGGTGTTGCAAAGCTCAGTGTAGTCATTCTCCAGTCTTTTCATGCTGTCTCTGATGGAGGGGTACTGGACTGAGAGAAGTAGAGATTCTCCCTTCTCCACCACTGACCGCACTGCAGAGTCGTGGGACTTAACAGACTGCAACAAAGCCTGAGAAGGGAGAGAAGAACCGTCATTGATGAACCATGATCTGTCAGTTTCATTAGGAATTGCCAGACAGATTTGCCCACATTTTTTGCCCACATGAAACAAAGTCTATGCGTTATTACCCACACAAACATGTAAATGTCATGTTGCATACTGGAAAATTATATGACGAGATGTTGAAAGCAAGGTGACTTACTGTAAGATGTCATCTGCATACAACCGAAAGACCAATAATTCATCCTGCTGATGTTACATAAGGAAGAGTGGATTGAGTGATGTACCTTGTACTTGGTCAGCTGGGCTCTTTTCTTGTATAGTTCGGCTTTAGGCTCCAGAGGGGTACTGAGCAAGGCCCTGGTCTCCACAACCCATTGGGCCTGAGCCGTATACCGGTCCTGGAACTCCCTGGCCAAACACACGGCCCTCTCCAGGGTGCTGTGTTCCTGCCGCAGCCCGCCTGCCAGCTCCTCCAGTTGCGCAAGCCGGGCCTCCACTTCCCCTCCCAGCCATTCAGCTCCAGCTTCCTCCAGGAAGCTTGTGGCCCGCTCCGCCCGCTCCCTGAGAGCTTTGAGAAGGCCATGGCCCTGTTGGAGCTCCGCCTGGAGAGTCTGAAGAACGGAGAGGTCACAGAGACAAAATATGTAAATATTATGCTTGTGAGCATTGGTTAGGGGTGGCTGAACAGTAGATTTATGCACAACTGCAAGCCTCTGAAGGTTCCTACACCTTAAGGTTTGCGGGACTCCGGAGGCACCAGCAGCTTCAAATACCTGTTTGCTGCTTTGTAATGGCATTTTAGCAGCTGCTTTCTTAATCCGATAAATTTGTCTGGCAGCAAGCTTCCTCGTTATGCTTTTATGCACAAACCCTTCTGTGCTCTGAAAAGGCCACAAATCTCTTCATAGTACGATGATCACGCTTAAGTTTGATATCTGTTTTCATACATTTCTTGTCCAAGGCATTGCACTATTTGACACTTTTACACAGCAGAGAGATCCTTTTTCTTTCCCATATTGCTTGAAACCTGTGGAACATCCTTCTTAAGTAGTTTTCCTTTAATTAGGTTTACCTAGCATACTAATTATCACAGGTGTCTGAGATTGATTTCAGTGATCCAAAGAGCCCGGAGACACAATACCATCCATGAGTTTTATTGAAAAACTAAATATTTTATGTCTATGACACTTTATTCCAATATGCATAATAAGTTGGAACGCAGTGCAAAATGTACAAATGTGACAGGGGTGTAGGGTTAGTCTGAGTTATATGGAAAGATTTCCTTTTCGAGTATGCTTCATCTTATTTCTCTGGTCTGTTGCATCTTAAAAAGGACTGAACCCTTGGACCAGAGCCTTAATTCTAAATCTCAAACCGACCCTTCCGAACTCCAATCTACCCTTGGCCTTTGATTTATGTGTCCACAGGCAACTCAAAGCTGAGAGAGCCTAAATTATCAAGGGTGTAGGGGCTAATTTGACCCTCCAATACCCACTTTAGGTGAGTTTGCACTGATGCAGCCTCTGCTTACATTATCTTAATGATAAGACGTGCATTTGTTGAAAATCAGACTTTGAGGCATGACACATACAATTAGGCCCATAAATATTTGGACATCGACTAAGTTAATATTTCAGATGTCTACCACTGTAACAGTCTCCGCTCCATGGTGCATGGGTCAGTGGCTCCAGCCCCACCAAATTAGTTTTTTTTCTGTTTCACCTGGACTATCATTATCAATGACATCATCACCAACCAATGGATTGTCTGTTCTCCAACCAAACATGGTCTCATTTCAGTCTTTAATACTGTATGAATAAATATCCTGTGTTTGTGTTGTCAGCTGTCATTTATTTTAGTCATAAATTGTGTTACTGCCCGCTGACTCGTTTATTCCATTCATGTTTTGACTAGGAAGTTCGTTTTGTTTTCAAAGTGTTTGTGATTTAATAAAATCTTTATTTTCACTCCACATCTGCCTACCTGCATATTACAACGAGAGCACAGGGTTCCCACTCTTATTAGGAAATATCCTCCGCCCATGCTGCATATGCAGGTATCACTCTACTCAAGCTCTCTCCCAATGGGATCCACTCAAAGTAGAAATTAGGCATTTCATTTGATTGGTAATTATGTGATTGCGTGAAACGCACACATCTTCATCTTGGTTTATTTCTTCTTGTTTTCCTTACTTAGATTTTTGGCGCCTTATCAGCACCCGCAGTTTTCCCTATCAATTCCATTCCAGTTGCAGCAAATGCGTCCTAGAGCCGTGCAGTGTGTTTGAAAATGTGTAATTGATCGATAAATTAGTTGTTTTTTAATTTACGTTTTTAAGCGATTCACTCTCCCATTCAAATAAATGGATTTGGCCCCTTTGTTGGCATCTAGAGGGACTACAACAACAAAGAAGCTGGCACACGTGCACACTGTTAGCATCTAGAGGAAATGCCACAACAAACAAGATTATCGACTTGCTTTCACTCTACCGTCAGTTGCTTCCCACTACAGCACTCATGCAAACAAAGAGTGACAGTTGTATTAATATGTAAACCACAAGTTGAAGTCATATGATTAAAAAAAAGTCTTCACAATGACAACGCAAATGCGGTCACACAGAAAGCATTTCTGTGTACTTCATTGCGCTGAAATTTAACAAATAACAAGCTGATATGGTTAGCTATCTTCATTACCTAGCTCTGAGCTCAGTTTTGAGAGTTCATACACAAGATGTACATCCTCCTCTTGACATTGGTCCAAATGTATGGCTTGTGGTGAGTGTAACTACATATGAAAGTACAAATTACAAAGATGGGATAGCTAACCAGCAGTCAATTGCTATCTTATTTAGAATCATATTATTCCATATGCTACAAACTATTTTTTAATTGTCAATATAATGTATAAGTTAAACATCCCAGCCTTTGCCTAGACTCCTCTGCAGAAAGTGCTGCCAGCCAGTCAAAGAGGCAGGTAGTGAAGAAGAGGGAGAAGGACAGAGTAAAACCACTGTAGCAGTCAAGACATAGGTGAATGATCCAGGATCCAGAAAAGGTAAAGCAAATGAGGAGGAAAGAGTGGTCAATACTTATAAAGGTATGAAACCACTCTTGTGGCTCATTACCCAGTTTATGTTGCTGTTTGAAACATTGGTTTACTAACATATAGTATAATAATCTGCCATGTTATCGGTGCAGGATGTAGGGTATGCTGCTCTTTTTTCTAAACCTACATTATATACTAAACTTAGACTCAAATCTCAACTATTTCAATTACTTTTGCGAAGAACATCAGTCAATTGAATAAATACATTTCACCCTAATTGATGGATTTCCCATGATAGGAAAATAGATATGCACCATGACAAAGGAGACCTACACTGTAAATATAGCATTTTATTGATTTCCACATTTTTGCTGTGATGCTTTTATTTTGGTTCAGTCAATTGACTAAATTCTTTATATGAACTGTAACTCAGTAACTACTTTGAAATAGCTGCTTTTCTAAAAAGGTACCAGATTGTGTCTCTTTTTTTGGATTTTCTGTTTGTTAAAATTATATGCTGAATGCTTCATTATTATCCAAATTATATGTGGAAGTCACGTCGTAGCTGGTTAGCCTAAGGCAGGGTCTAAAACTTTTTATAAACACATTTTTCCAGATGTCAATGGAAGAAATTAATGGGAAATTTACTTCTGGAACCAGAGGAGGGGCAGGCCTGTTGAGGTCTATTCTTGCCTGTGACAGTTTGTGAATGGACCAACAGACGCCTATGGAAAGCAAGTGAAGCCAATTAGAAGTACTTTTTTGGTGGTAGCCGAGCGTACTGCGCAGCATCAAGATGAGCGTGATGACGTAGATGTGACATGAGCAACGTCTCTGAAAGTTGTAAGAAAAAATCTGAATCATCCTGAATCTTGCCTCTTGCAGAGGAAGGAGAGCATGAGTAGGAGTTGTCCATGAGCATAGGAGCAGGAGCAACTTTTGGTAAGTATTCTGATTCATTTTGACTGTATGCCTCCACGTCCCCCCGTTGCCCATTGCCTGCAAGCTTCTCCTGGATTATACGGTCATTTCTCTACTGTGCGACAGTAAATTGCATGGTTAGCATATTTTCACAAAAACGGCTGGTATGAGGCCATAATGTGAGATACAAGGTAATGGAGCTTTTTATATATTGTCTTGTTTCTTTAGAAATAAACAATGGACAAATAGTCTTTAAACGCTTCGGATTAAAATTTATTCGCTGTCAAAGTGACCCCTAAAATTAATGTAATGAATGGAATTCTAACATAAGGTGGTAGCCAGTTAGCATCAGAATCCACCCAGGTCTGCTTCAACTTCCGGGTTTAAGCCTTACCCCTTGATTCGTGCCTGGTTCCAGTCCCTGAATTGCTAGCCAATCAGGATACTGACTGAGAGGGATGGACAACGGTGTGACGAAATGAAACTGATCCTGAGAGATGGAGAGAACAACTGCAACAGTGCTAGCAATGGCAGAAATTATGATAGCGAATAGCATAAATGTTGCTATTACAGCTGTTCAAAAAAGTCACATCCCTAAAACAACAGCAGGACATCGCGTTGAAGGTGTTAATGTAATTTATAAAAAACAGTCAGTAATGTGATAGTTGGTGACAATGCTATCAACAAATGTTAGGTAGTTTGTTTACATTACATTAGCCAGTTAATGGTCTCAATGACGTAAGACTTTTATGATTGGTAGGAGATGAGGACTAGTTTTTTGCAAGGGGCAAACTCCGAGGCTGACAAATGAAGCAAACAAGGAAGTAAAAAAAAATGCAATTCATCGAATGGCCACTTGAGGCTGGCTGCAGAAAGGAGCAATTTCAATAGACCTCTATGGCAAAATGCCCAACTTTACAGCTGAAATAAACATGTTTATAGCCTGGTTCAAAAAATGGTTTTGGTGTATATTGCTT
>JACXGM010008525.1:7477-28928 GCA_016801145.1 Umbra pygmaea | reverse complement strand
CATGATGAACAAAAAAGCCTTAGGAACCCATAAAGTCCGACATTTTGGAAATTTCTGTACAGTGAAAATATGACAAAACCTATAAAAATCATCTTAAAATTACCAACAGGTACGATTGACCTGGCTTTAGGTATACATATTTGTTATACTGTCATCCCTATAGGGTGATAAGCAATAAGATATACAATCCAAAATGGCGGACAAAATGGCCGACCCAATGGTTCACTGATGCATGATGAAAACACAATGTTATATTTCCTGAACCGTACATGATACGACCCAATGGGTGGTAGCAATGGAACAAGGGAGTTCCACTGTAACGAATGAGGGATGATTTGTCCATGTGCAATAAACACAGCCTGTGATATTTACTCTCAAATTTGGGTCACTTTTGCCCATAAATGAACATTTTGCCCACACCTATAAAAATAATCTTAAAATCAACAATAAGTCAGATGGAACTGGCGTTCGGTATAGAGGTGTGTCATACATGCCTCCCTATAGGGTGATAAGCACTAAGAGATACAATGCCAAATGCGGAAAAAATGCCCGACCCAATGTTAGATTGATGCCTTATCCATTTAAAGTGTCATATCCCCTTAACCTAATGTGCTAGAGGCAAATGGTTGGCACCATTGAAAAGAGGGGGGTCTGCTGCAAAGAATGAGGGGTACTACAAAGGAGTAACCATATTGTAATCGTTAGTCCTATTATTCTTCTGCCCTACATTTCATAACATAAAAAGTACATGGTAAAAAGTTGTATAACTTTGTCCCATTAAACTATAACCCATGAGTACCTACCACACCGAGGCCCGCCCCGATTCCTCCACCATGGGTGCTATAGCACATGACTAGTTAATGACTCAATTAGTTAATTTCATTATGAGCCCATATCCACCAGACTAACCTAGAGTGCTACATTTTTGTGCACCTACCTTATTTCCCATGATGAACAAAAAAGCCTTAGTCCGACATTTTGGAAATTTCTGTACAGTGAAAATATGACAAAACCTATAAAAATCATCTTAAAATTAACAACAGTTCCGATTGACCTGGCTTTCGGTATACATATTTCTTATACTTGCATCCCTATAGGGTGATAAGCACTAAGAAATACAATTTAAAATGGCTGACAAAATGGCCGACCCAATGGTTCACTTATGCATGAAGATCTCACAATGTCATTTCTGCTGACCCATACATGATAGAAACCAATGGTTGGTAAGTCTTATTGACTTGCACTTTGGCATACAGGTGTCTCATACATGCCTTCCATAAGGGTGATATGGACTAAAAGATACAATACAAAACAGTTGACAAAATGGCCGACACATGGTTCACTGATGCATGGCGAAATTATGTCATATTTGCGAAACCATACATTATAGAAAGTAATGTTGGTTAACGATGAAAAGATGGTTTTCTACTACAAAGAATGAGGCATGATTTTTCCATGTGGGTTCATCACAGCCTGTGATATTGACTCTGAAAGTTGGGTCAATGTTTTGCATACATGAACATTGCCTCACACCTAAAATAATTATCTTAAAATCAACAATAAGTCCACTCTGCCTGAGATTTGGCATACACGTATCTCAGAGATGCCTTCCTTAATGGTGATATGCACTAAAAGATACAATGCAAAATGGCGGACAAAATGGCCGACTGACGTTTCAATGACTCAAAATGATGTCACAGTGTCATTTCCTGAACCGTACATGCTAGAAAGTAATGGTCTGTACCATTGGCAGTGTATTTTCCTATACTACCCCGTCCCATCATTGCTTGCAACTATATTTTTATTTACCTTTACAGAGAGAAATCAACTGAAACCCAAGATTAAAATAATAAAGACAGCCTGATCTCTTAGAAATACGTGAGACTGCCATGGAGTATGACAGGGTATATACAGACATCCTTGAGGTAAACTCAATACCTTTTAATACCATTTTTAATAGCATCTCAGTATTTTTTAAAACCATCACGACATTGAGTTGCAGGTTAATACGGCAACACGCTTCCAACCATTAAACAGAGTTTGAGATTTATATAACTACACCCTATTGGCCAATAGAACAATGCAGATAGGGAAAGTCAAGAAAATACATTGAGACTCACTGACTTTGGAAACATCTTGTATTTATTCCACCTTTAGAATAAAATTAATACATTAAATAAATCAACCCAGGGTTTCCCAATCTAGTGATAAGCACATTCGCATAAAATAGGCGGTGTGTGCACCAGGACCAATCGCAGACAAGGACAAGTCTATGAGAGCCGCATATTTCGCTGAACTGTAAATGATAATTTTAGAGAAATTTGAAGAGCATAAAAGAATATAATACAGAAATAAAGCATGAAGAAAAGCTGGGGAAAAAATGCCATGTATTTATAAATGCCTCACGCTCATCGATATCACTGACTACAATTCATACTTTGCACCTGACGTCACAAAGACTGGCTGGCGGGCAAGAACATCATTCTCCTAGCATCGAAACCTATTAAGCTTGGGGATGTCGCCAGTTTTACCATATAAAATTTGGTGTTTTAAGGTGAAAACGACATGCCAGATAGTAATAATAATACATACATCAATTAATTCATGCATGGATTCATGATAACTCATGTACAGTTACGGTAAAGTGTAACCAGTGTGCTTATTCTAACCAACAACCGGGACAATTTCATAGTGGTTGGTGTAAACCGGGACATTTTAGCGTAGGCAGGGTGTACGTATTCAGATGAAGACTTCATCACAGATTAGCAAACGTTAGTGGGAAGCTAGCCAACTACTAGTAACACCTTTGCTTTAATTTTGAAAGTATTCTTGTCTTTCAGCTATGACAGCGTTGTTAACCCATTCACTCTTAAAAAAGGTAGCTAGCTAGTATCCGTGCTTTTATTTTTTTTGTGCTGTGTAGCCTACAGTAAGGTGACGGATTCTCGATATATGTAAATATCTCAACTCCAAGTCTGGTAGAGACTTTGCAAGGTTCAAAGCAATGACAGTTTCGAGTATGTTAATCTTTTCATATTATCAAATTTGGTTGATTGATTGTATTATTAAAAATCCAAGCCACAATTCCCCTGGCTGGCCACTGTTCGTCACCATTTTATCGGCGTTTTTTGCCCTCCAGGTATCCATGGTAATCACGTGACTGCAAAGTATGAATTGTGTATTCCATTAAACCAATGTGTTGCTTCATGCTGATCGTGTATAACAATTCTATTTATTGTATTCTTTCATTTGCAACCCTGACAGTGTTGACCGGTCATGGTAGCAAACAAAAAATGTACAGGGTGTGTAAATTAATCAATGTTACAATACTTGGTTATTTAACAAGTTCTGAGGAGTAAATAGTAAATGTATGTACTGTCTCTAGAGTGAAAGGGGATACATTAATTTTGGTCCGTATCAAACAGACAATACATTAAAATACCTGTCACAAACAAACGCAACACTATGCATAGTCTGTGGAACTGTAAGCCCCCAACTTCAATGCATCGCACTGTACTGGCACAAACAGCTTGTGATTAGTAATTAGCTGCTGAATGTGCTAACTAACGCATAATTAGTCTACTACACTGCTAGTCTCCCGTGATATTCGCTGGGGTCACGTTGGTGGCTTTTTTTGCGCATACACTTAAATGTGTAGGCCTATGTGGATCTGGATGTTGTTTCTTAATGAAAATAATTCCGAATTTATTTTAAAATTAACACATTTTATAATTAAACCTTTATAGTCTAGGTTTCGAGAAAAAAAACGTTTTGTCAAGGCTATAACAAAAGTGCATTATGCATCTGATTTCTGGGTGTGCCAGCTGCTTCTTTGGCTGGCACAAGCACACCCTGCCACACCCGTGCCTACGCCACTGATTTGTGGAACACAGAAACTTCGGATCAGTAATGCACTGCAATTGTGTTATGTGTTAAAGCACAATGGTTTGTCATGCTTCTGCACCGCATACGAACTGCAACACGCACTGCAGACGGAGTATGTCTGAAACGGGCGTAATGCAAGCGAAATCTGAGAAACCCCATGACCTGTAACTCAAATGCAACCAGCACAGCCTTGTGGACCAGTCATGCTCTTGGGTAGGTTTTCCGTTCATAAAATGCTACATGAAAGATGAAAAAAAATATTTAAAGTTGCTTGTTGGGGCGCTATGTTCAACTTTGAAAAATAATGTTAGGGAGGTCAAAGACCCAACATAACAGCAGCTAATGAACCTAGCGTTAGCTAACATGTTAACTAATGTTTGCTAAAGCTAAAGGGCTCGTTAAACTTAGCTTAGAGAGTAGGTCAACATTCTGGCAATGATATCAATGGTAATCAGAACTTTGGTCCAATTTGTGTTCTTGCCTCTAGTTAGTAGATCTAAATAACACGGTAACAGTTAGCTGTTATCCTTACCTTTGAGCAGACGTATTTATGCTTCGTAATGTTCGATACATTTAACTGGGAGTGGAGCCGTCCACACTGTTTTATTCAACGTAGGCACCGCTCACGTTGTGTTTTTGGCTTTGGGAAGGAACACTCCTCCAGACAATCTCTCGGGGTATCTAGTGTCCGATTTACAAACACTGTGGGGGCACCGCTTCACCGTCGTGCTTGGAGTCCATGTTTGTCGGAACTGGTCACATAGTAACGGTTGCTATGATGTTTGATTGGACAATGGTCGTTTTGGGGAAGGGGCCGGCGAGAGGTCAATTGCGTGCAGAGGGAATTTGAAAGACAACCGTTTATCCCGCCCCTCGGATTGAGCCCTGCCAATGGTGTGTTCCCAACATCTTGATGTTGGTCTGGCTTTTTCACAGCTATCACCCGATGCGGGATAGGATATAATAACACACAATCTTTACAAGATCAACTTAAATAGACATAAGAACACAAATGGACAACTCATAGTTTGCAAAAAAATACAACTAAATTAATACCTCGTAAAATGGCGATTAATACCTTTTAATACCTTTTAATGGCCTTAATTTTTACTAATTTGATTTACTATCTTTTAATACTTTTTAAAACCCCGCGGACACCCTGTATGAACACCAGAATCCGTGACAGTTCCACGGAATGGCAGAAAATTCTGTGAAATGAACACGGATCAAAATCCGTGGCAGTTTCACGGAAAAGTCTGCAATTGGCGCACAGTGAGACCTTGCTGTTAACTCGATGTAAGCCTTTCCCAAACCCCTAGCCTAACCTTAACCACTCAGAAAACTTGCTGTTAATTTGATGTAAGCCTTTCCCAAACCTCTTACCTAACCTTAACCACTCAGAAACCTTGCTGTTAATTCGATGTAAGCCTTTCCCAAACCCGTAACCTAACTTTAACCACTTAGAAACCTTGCTGTTAACTTGATGTAACTTGTAATTTATTGTTTGTAACCATGGTTATAGTAAGTAAAAAAATGATTAAAAAAAGCACATTTGCAACACGTCTGCATCGCGTTGGTATAGAAACAGAAAATATGCAAAGTGTCCGCATGGATTCGAACTCGCAACCTTTGGAATGTGAGTCGCATGTTTATACGCAAAATCTACGCTATTTACACTCTGCTACGTCATGCTGCGATTCTGTGAAACTCCCATGGATTTAGAAAAAGGATCTGTGATTATTCCACGGAATATTCAGCCATTGCGTGAAACTGCCACGGAGTTTGAGGTTAAGTATCCATGGTAGTATCACGGATTTCTGAGAGATCACGTTAAATAAAGTTTAGCAACACTGATAAAATGTTTTAAAACAATGTCTGTTTTTGCACACATAATTTGACAAGGTGTAATTCCTCAATGATTTATAATAAAAGTAGTAACTCATTTATATATTGTAATTGTCTATACGTTTAGTGCAAACCCCAGCATTATTTTACCATTTGTTTCCAGGGCAATAGACTTGCAAACTGTATATTATAGCAGTATTTACAAATTTTTGCTTTGGGTCTAGGCTTTCAAATGCAACTTTTCCAAATAGTTGTTCAGTTGCAGATGGTTGAAAGAAAAAGTTGAGCATGCAACTTCTGACTGGCTAGTGGTTCCCAACCATGGGTACTAGGACAGCTGGTGGTAATCAAAAAAGTTTGGGAACCACTGGAAATGACACTCTTTCACACACCACTGCTGCAATGCAATCTCATTGCAGTTTCTCAAATGCAAGCTGTTCGAGTTGTCAGAGTAGATTGCTATAATGGATAATGACATACAGCTTACAAAAAGCTTTGACTCGTCATTCATGGACTCAAAGGGATTTTCTGATGACAAGCCCTGATACCACAGCATGTCCAGCCAACTGTTTTATTCATCAGGACATATGAAATCATACATTGAGTTTGTGTAAGAAGGAAATGCTTCAATCAAACATGTTTATAGTTTAACATAATAATTTGGTATTAGTAATTTGACTTAGAGGAAATCCATGTTGGGGAGCCAACCATTAATTAATCAGATGCGGGCCAGCATGTGCAGCAACATGTTTATGCATGTTCTTTTCTGAAAAGAATTGCATTCTTGCATACGTACATTGCATGTAACTCTTTCTCAACTGCTGCTGCTTGTATAAGCCACTAAAAAGGCATAGAAAATGACCTGCTAATTGGAGAAGTTATTGAATATACAACAAACAGTCTGCCTTTCTACCTCTGGCTAGGGAGAACACGCTGTGGCTTTCAACTCCAGTTTTGACTTTTACATATTTTTATTGACTGCATTTCCATTAGTCTACAATATGCAACCATATCCTGATCAGAACACTATTGTCAGAGTCATTTGTCTAGAACCATTTGGGATGCTTATGACACTGAACCTAGATTCAAAACACAAAGTAGATGGCGCCTAAACCCTAAGCCATTGAATAACTTTTACATTGTAACGTTACATAAGAGTGTAAGTGCAAGTGCACTTGCCTAAGCAAGGGAAAGTGGTGATCAAAATTAGCTACCTCCCTGTGGAGTTCTTTAACAAACCATGCACCTCACAAAGAGACTGACCAATATGTTTCAATAAGTTTTTTATTTGTGATTTTCCCCCATTTTCTTTCCTTCCCAATTCCCTCTAATCCTGCCTTGTCTGCAGCTCTGCATCTCAGCAGATCTGTGGGATGGCGAAGGGCGCGCACATGATTCATCCAATCACATGTCCCCCAGCTGCCGATTCTTTTTGCATTGCTCATCCAACATGGAAGCCTTTAGTCCGATCATGCACAGAATGATTACGTTCAATGGCTATACTCCCAAGATTTAACCCACAGGTGCCAATCTGGACACAAGGAGTTGCTGGAGAGCGACGTGGCAGGATAGATAAGCTGACTTTTATTTTATTTTTATTTAGTCAAAGTCGTTTATTTATCATTTGCATCGAATAACATACATCATCCTATGCAGATACATTCTTTTGACATGGCACGGCGCATCTATGCAGTGGGCTTAAAAAAAACAAAAAAAGAATTGCAACATTATAAAGAATTTTTAAAATAATAATGACAATAGTAATAATAATAATAAAACGCTATGTATAATGATTGACAGAAAAAGAGTAACAGAGAGTTTGTCCAGCAACATGTATATCAATAACATTTTTACAATTTTAGTCCCCCCCAACATAATCCCGACCCACAAACCAGCCTCCCCAGCTATCCATCCCCAGCCCACCCACCTCCCCAAACCCCCCACCCCACACAAAACATCTAAACAGACAACACAACTGACAACACACTAACAGAAATACAAATATATTCAATAGCGGAAATAAATTACACCTGGTGGGCTAGGAGCTTCATATCATCTGACTCAGATCAGAGGGGAGCCTCTGCAAGCCATTTAAGTAGGAAATAAAAGTCTGCCATTTTTCTATGAATTTTGCTTGTGATCCCCTCATGGAATACTTAATTTTCTCAAGTTTTAAAAATGACAAGACATCACATAACCACTGAGAGGCTGATGGTGGCTGAGCGGACATCCACAGCAGAAAAATCCTACGTCTGGCTATTAGTGTAGTAAAAGCAATGATATCTGCATTTTTATAATTCAGGGAGAGGGAGTCCCCTGGGACTCTGAACATCGCTATCAAGGGGCATGGATTTATACTAATCTTAATTGCTTCTGAAAGGGTATGGAATACAAAGGTCCAGTAATAGCTCAATTTCGGGCATGTAAAAAACAAATGGTAAAGGTCACATGGGGAGGAATGACATCTGTCACACACATCCATCAATGTAGAATACATTCTCGACAATCTGGATTTAGAGTAATGAACTCTGTTGGTCACCTTTAACTGAATAAGTGCAAGTCTGACGCAAAATGACATGGAACTTGTTCTATCGATCACTCCTTCCCAAAAATCATCCGAAAATTCAAAACCCATTTCCTGCTCCCACGCAGTATTAGGTGTATTAGTGGAGTGTTTATCGCAGGACATAACCCAGGAATAGATTAGTGAAATTGCAGATTTCTGTTAAGGGAAAAAATTCAATAGCTCATTCCAGGTCTGGGTAGGTAATAGAGGGAAACCAACAAATTTGAAGAGACAAAATGTCTCATCTGTAGATATCGGAAGAAATTAGATGGAGGCAAAGCGTGTTTAACCGCCAGGTTGGGAAAGCTAGAGAACTCCATTTTCATAAAGATCCTTAAAAGTTTTAATACCATTTTTTTTACAGAGAGTGAAAGCCCTGTTGACCACAGATGGTGTAAATATGTGGTTGTTATTAATAGGGCCTAAAAAGGACGCAGTGGAGAACTTAAAGTGGCGCCGAAACTGGTACCAGATTTTGAGTGTGGATAGTACTACAGGGTTGTCTGAAAAACGTAAAGGAGATGTGGGGAGATCAGCACATAATAAAGCAGGGAGAGAGGAGGAGGTGCAGGAAAGCAGGCACCACAATGTATCTGGGAGGTGCTTCCAGAACAGCAGTTTCTGGAGGATGGCGGCCCAATAGTTGTATAGAAAATTAGGAAGTGCAAGCCCACCACTGAATTTACATAGCTGAAGTTAAAACCTGCTGATCCTTGGTGTCTTTCCAGCCCAAATTAAAGAGAAGACTGCTTGATTAATTACTGTGAAAAAGGACATAGGTAAGAACAAAGGGATGGATTGGAAAAGGTACATAAATTTGGGCAAGCTATTCATTTTAACAGCATTTTGTTTTCCCTATGAGGGAGAGAGGTAAGTTATCCCACTTCTTAAAATCCGCCTTCATCTGGTCGAGAAGGGGGGAAAAGTTAGCTAAAAGGAGAGCCGGCATTGAGCGAGTAACATTCACTCCTAGGTATTTAAAGGCCAACTGATTGAGTTGAAAGGGCAGATCTGTCTGCTGAAGCAATAATGCGGCTGGATTGATTGGGAAACACTCGCTTTTTTGGAGATTTAGCTTGTAGCTGGAGAAAGAGCTGAATTTCTCCAGAATGGAAAGAATAGTTGGTAATGACGTTGTTGGATTATGTACATATAGCAACAAGTCATCCGCATATAAAGATAGCTTGTGTTCAATTCCCTCCCGTGAGACACCCTGGAAAGTGGGTGAGGCCCGTAAGGCCACTGAGAGGGGCTCAATAGCGATGGCGAAGAGTAAGGGAGAAAGAGGGCAGCACTGTCTTGTCCCGCGTTCTAGGGTGAAGTAGTCTGAATGATTATCATTGGTACAGACACTGGCCTGTGGGGATGAATACAGTAGCCTAATCCAAGCAATAAATTTATAACCAAAACCAAACTTTTTAAGGGCAGCAAATAAGTTTTTCCATTCAATTCTGTCGAATGCTTTCTCAGCATCAAGCGATACCACAAGTTCCGTAGATGTTGAAAACTGTTTGGAATAAATAATGTTAAACAGGGTCCGAATGTTAGCAAATGAGTGTCTGCCCTTAATGAAGCCTGTCTGTTCCTCTGAGATGAATGGAGTGTGGTCTCTAGGCGCCTCGCTAGAACTTTTGCGAGGACCTTTACATCCACATTAAGAAGGCTGAGAGGCCTGTAAGGGGAACATGCAGTAGGATCCTTCCCTTTCTTAAGTAAAAGATCTATAGAAGCTTTTGTTAAGGTTGTGGGAAGCACACCGCGATCCATTGACTCATTATACATTGAATATAGTAAGGGGGCCAAACGCAAGTAAAATTTCTTTAAAAAATTCAGTCGGGATCCCATCTGGGCCTGGAGCTTTGCTACTCTGCATTAAGTTAATAGACTCAACCACCTCCTCAAGCCTCAGAGGGGAATCAAGATCAGCTGCAATCTCACAAGCGAGAACAGGGGTATCTAGTGACTCCAAGAATTCAGTCATATTAGCACCGTCTGATGGGAACCCAGAAGTATAAAGTGAAGAATAAAATGGTTTAAATGAGTTGTTTATCCCATCTGGGTCTGAGATTAAACAGTTAGAAGGGTCTTCAATTAGAGGAATTAGACGTGTAGCAGCATGTCGATTTAATTGGTGTGCAAGCAGACGGCTCGCTTTGTCACCTTGTTCATAATATTTAGCCCGCAAGTGCAAGAGTAACAGTTTAACATCCTTGGTGGATAGGAGGTTGAATTCAGTCTGTAGGTTCAAGTGTTGTTTATATAGCTCAGGAGATGGCATCTGAGCATAGTTACGGTCCAGAGCACGGATATTGTTTGAAAGTTCCTCCAATTTAAGCCTATGAGCTTATGAGAGGAATAAGATATAATCACACCTCTTAAATATGCCTTGAGCGTCTCCAATAAAAGCGAAGAAGGGGTTGAGTCGGTCTGATTGGAGTACAAAAAATCATCAATAGTGGAAGTTATAGAGTCACAGAAACTAGAGTCAGAAAGGAGAAGAGAATTAAACCTCCAGCGAGGAGAATAACGTTTTTTTCCTAATAGAGCTAGTTCAATAGCTAGGGGGCCATGGTCAGATACCACAATGGGCAAATATTCAGAGGTGGTCACGTTCGGAAGAAAGAAATGATCAACAAAAATATAGTCAATCCGAGAAAAGGTATGATGAACATGAGAAAAGAAGGAGTACTCACGTGCCTGTGGATTATGAAACCTCCACGGGCCAGTACAACCGTTCATGGTCATGAAATCTAATATAGACCTTGACATTCTGGAGGGAGGCATGGGTCTGAAGCTTGAACGATCCAGGTTCTGGTCCATCACACAGTTCAGGTCTCCTGAGAATATCAGGCAGTGTGTGTGTGTGACAAAGGTATTCTCTACAGCAACCTGTTAGCAAAATCAGCATCATCAAAGTTGGGAGCATAAACATTAACCAATATTACAGGGGTGTTCCAAATAAGACCAGTTAAAATTAAGTACCACCCACTGTTATCCGATATCACACCAGAAGCAGAAAAATGTATTCTTTTGCTAATCAATATTGCCACACCTCTGGATTTAGAGTTGAAATTGGAGTGGAAAATCTGGTTAAATCTGGGGTTTTGTAGCCTTCGGTGGTCTTTAGCTCGTAAATGTGTCTCTTGCAGAAATGCAATATCAGTCTTATTTTTTTTTAATTGTGAGAAAACACGGGAACTCTTATTTGGATTGTTACAGCCTTTAATATTCCATGATATTAATTTAATAGTGGAAGGGCCCCCAGGTCTGCTGTTATTGACATGCTTGCCATTAGAGGTAATATATAAATAGCTCCATAAAAAAGATAAAGTCAAAAGACATAATGTCCCCAGCCATCCAGTCTGTAACCATAGCCAATTATTAGACAGTACATAAAAACAAAAAATTGCCAAGGGTAATAACACAGAGACCACCAAATAACAAAACAGAGACAAAAAGGACAAACAGAGACAGATACCCCCACCCACCCCCAAAACCCAAAATCTCTGCTCATTGAATGGAAGAGACAGTAGGTAAACGTATCCAAAGACCAGGTTAGGTTGATAACAAGAGGTTCCGGTTTACCACCAGTGTGGCAACAAGTTCCGCCCCCCCCCCCAAAAAAAGCTATTATATTATATTTCCCTTCAAAACGATTATAGCAATGACAAAACTATTTAAGTTTAGTCCACTACTACACCCACCAAAAAAAGACAAGGTCACTTTGTTTTACAGCTAGAATACATTTTCAAATAACAAAATAATTCATATTAACAATTACTTCAGTACTTCCCTGAGTGAACACAAACAGGGGCTAATAAAACATAATGCCTGCATACTTTAATCAATTGTTAATAAATCAACCCAGCTGAAACACATAAAAAATTAAAAAAGAGATGTCAGATTGCCCACCAATAATGGATGGGAAACTAACTTACAGTGCATCTATAAAAAAAGAGACTGTGACAGAGCACAGAAGACCACCTTACGAACTGGACAAAACAATAATACAGTGGAAGCATAGATATATCTGGTTCATGGTTCCCCAAAGTGCTGATTGAACCAGTTTTCAGCTTCCTCCGGTGAGTCAAATTCAAGCTTTTTACCATTATGTTCCACATAGAGGCGAGCTAGGAAACGAAGGGAGAACTTTACATTCTTCGAGTGGAGACTTCATTTGATATTAAAATACTTAGCTCTCTTTAGTGAAACCGCCACACTAAAATCGGCAAAAATGTAAACCTTAGTTCCCTGGAAAAACAATTGATCTAAATTAGTTCTTCTTATTTCTATATCCGGAAAGTTATGTAATTGGGCAATGAGGCCTCGAGGTTTCCTGGCAATCCCGTCCCCGTGAGGTCGATGTCCCAGGCGGTGCACAAGCTCAAGCTTCGGTGGCTGCTCGAACAAATTAGGAAAAAGCTCCATAAGAAGTCTAGCCACAAAACCGATTGGGTCTCCATCCTCCAGTGACTCCGGGACAGCGACAAGTCATATGTTATCACGTCTGTAGCGTGACTCCAGATCCCTAGCCCTGACCCACAGTTTACGGCTCTCGGTCTCCAGATGCAAAACCCTAGCCTCTAGGCCAGCTATAGTCTTACCATGGGAGGATGAGCGCGATTCTAGGTCGGTAGTGCGTGGAGTCTGTTGTTCGATTGAGGCACGCATTTGGTCGAGGGTCTACGAAAGAGGAGTGATAGCAGCCTCGATAAAGGGCTTTAGCTGGCTGAACAGGGCGTTTAAAATTTCCACCGACAGCTCCACTTTAAAAGACCTGAGATCCGCTTGGGTAACTGGGGGAGAATTCGGCTCACCATCCTGGCTCTCGTAGTCCACCACAGTGGGAGAAACGCTTGTCGCAGTCTTCTTCCTTGATCTAGACGGATTCGGCATATTGAGATGCAGGTATTTGCTTTTGATAGGAATACTTGTAGATTTTTTTTCCCTTTGTTGTTCTGTCAGGAAAATAAGGATATCAGGATTTACTTCGTTTTGGCGATTGCATAAATCATTCAGAGCGGAGCTTCCACGCTGCCAACCTCGTCATTCACATCTCAAACCGGAAGTCCAAGCTGACTTTTCTAACCCATTTCCCAGGCAAGGTGGTAGCTTTTCATCCGGAAGTCGAGGCTTGAATGTAGTGATTCAGATGCTACCAGGCTATCAGCTCACGTTAGCATTCCATTCATTCCAATGAGTTTAGGGGTCACTTTGACAGCGAATAAATTTAAATCGGAAGCGTTTAAAGACTCTATTTCTCCATTGTTTTTTTCTAAAGAAACAGGACTACGGATAAAAAGCTCCAATACCTTGTACCTCACGTTATGGCCCTGTATCAGCAGTTTTTGTAAACGTATGCTAGTTCCTGTCTCATAACCACGTGACTTCCTGTCGCACAGTAGAGAAATTACCGTATATTCCAGTAGATGCTCGCAGACAATCAGTGGGACATGGAGGCATACAGTCAAGGGAGAAGCCCATCGGAACAAAATATTTCTTTCTCTATTTCTACTATGGTCTCAAGTCTTTACATGAGCAAGATTCGGGAATGCTGTCTATGCAAATGGGAGCAGATTCTTCAGGCGCGTCTAACATAAAAATTACCGCTTTCAGAGATGTTGCTCACATCACATCTACGTCATCACGCTCAGCTGAGGCTGCGCAGTATGCTCGGCTATCATTTTAAAAAGTTGTTCAATTGGGCTTCAAGCTCTCTCCGTTGAAATGAATAAGATCATTCCATCCTGTTATTAATACATCCATGATCCCAGGCAGCACTCCAATTTGTGCTGCCTTGTGCAGGAGGCCTGGGGAAATTACCCATAGTCAGGCTCGAACCTGTGACTATTATGATGTAGACTGTCGTGTAATGCAGCGATGCCCACTACGCCACGTGGACCCCCAACCAATATTTTTCAAATCTAACAAAAACAAAGCAATCAAGTTGATTAAATTTGACACTGCAGCCATAGTTGTTACATGTCAAATCTTCACCCAGTTTGCACAGAGATTTTACATGTACACTGAAAGAAATTGTACTTTGGATCAACTTTAAAAAATGACCCATTTTGTTACAGCTAATATTTTTAATTTTGCTCAAAATATACAGGTCCTTCTCAAGAAATTAGCATATTCTAATAAAGTTCATTATTTTCCATAATGTAATGATAAAAATTAAACATTCATATATTTTAGATTCATTGCACACCAACTTAAATATTTCAGGTAATTTATTGTTTAATACTGATGATTTTGGCATACTGCTCATGAAAACACAAAATTCCTATCTCAAAGAATTAGCATATCATGAAAAGGGTCTAAACGAGCTATTAACCTAATCATCTGGATCAACTAATTAACTCTAAACACCTGCAAAAGATTCCTGAGGCTTTTAAAAACTCCCAGCCTGTTTCATTTCTCAAAACCGCAATCATGGGTAAGACTGCCAACCTGACTGCTGTCCAGAAGGCCATCATTGACACCCTCAAGCAAGAGGGTAAGACACAGAAAGAAATTTCTGAACAAATAGGCTGTTCCCAGAGTGCTGTATCAAGGCACCTCAGTGGGAAGTCTGTGGACTGCACAACGACAAGAGGTGACCGGACCCTGAGGAAGATTGTGTAGAAGGACCGATTCCAGAACTTGGATGACCTGCAGAAGCAGTGGACTGAGTCTGGAGTACAAACATCCAGAGCCACCGTGCACAGGCGTGTGCAGGAAATGGGCTACAGGTGCCGCATTCCCCAGGTCAAGCCACTTTTGAACCAGAAACAGCAGCAGAAGCGCCTGACCTGGGCTACAGAGAAGCAGCACAACAAAACAACACTTCTTTTATTGGTCAGATGAAATATGCTAATTCTTTGAGATAGGAATTTTGGGTTTTCATGAGCTGTATGCCAAAATCATCAGTATTAAAACTATAAATGACCTGAAATATTTCAGTTGGTGTGCAATGAATCTAAAATATATGAAAGTTTAATTTTTATCATTACAATATGGAAAATAATGAACTTAATCACAATATGCTAATTTCTTGAGAAGGACCTGTATTTCTTATTTGATTTAAATGATTAATAAATTAAAAATATTTATTCATCCAAAGTCAAAGATTTACATTCACACAAAGTATAATGCCCAGCCCAGTGTGGGCTGACGTACAGAGACTGAGACTGGACTCATTCTATATATTAGTTCTGTTTCAATGTACATTGTGTTTGTTATTGTTCAGTGAATTGCATCAAGGTTGAGTTTCTTTTGTACTGTCCCTTTACGTTTTGACAGCTCTTCCATTTGGGCAGTTGCTAAAATAGGGTGTAGGTTAGAATAGGCTGGTATCTTATAGATCTGTTGATTAATGATTACGTTCAGCCGTGTTCTATTAGTTAGTTAAGCTTCCTGTATGAGGGCTGCTTAACTGGAGAGAGCTGTCAGTCATTGTTTGTTTGAAGTTACGTGAGTATCTGTTCGTATTACTTGTAGCCAGGAGCTGTTGTTTTATTGTTTGTTGTAAAAAAGCGTGTGGGTAGTTTGGTTTTATGCATACGCTCTATACTCGTAGATTAGCTCAGTGTCCGTGCCCCTGATTTTGAGCTTTCTAGGTATTATCGTTGTGCAATCAACTACTTTGTTCACCTGCAACTAGACGGTATTGGACTGTCTCCTGGATCATCATTTAATAAATACCAAAAACTACATCTACTGCCTCCGGTCACTCTCCTCTACACACCTACACCACATGACACAAAGTTAAAATATTATTTGTAGTAACACAAAATAACTACATAAAAGTAGAAACTTTTCCAACTCAACTATTTGCTTTACTTAAAAGTAAAGTTTGGCTTTTTTACAAACTAATAGTAGGGTTGAAATACAAAATTAAAAGCATTTGTCACATTTGCATATATCCCAGCATGCCTTAAGTGAATATGATAGCTTTCTCTTTTTTACAAACTTGACTCAACCTGAAAGGGTATCCAACAGTTTTAGTATTTTATCACACACAACATGCATTCAAAAGAACTGCATTGGTGAGGTACTTTAAAATTATAAGACTAGCAAAACTACATTGAGGAGAACAATAGTGTCAGTAATGGTTGCAATCAATATAATTATTTACAATTTGTAAAAAAAAAGTTAATTAGTACTTAATAATTAAACTTTTTTATTATTAATTTTGTAAATGCAAAAAGCCGAAAATATATTAAATCCAACTATTACGAAAATCAACTTGCAACAAACAATACAGAGAGAATCCTGATTTAACCACTTTCGCTGGAATAACAATAGTAAGTTAAGGAACAAAGTATAATTTCAGTTTGATATGATCCACAAAAGAAGGTTACTATCACTAAAGCAGAAATATGAATGCGACTATCACTAAAGCAGAAATATGAATGCGACTAAAGCAGAAATATGAATGCGACTCACTCAAAATAATACCTTGCTTCAACTACTACTGCAATACTCTTTTTACAGTGTAGGTTACACTAAATTTATTTTTAAAATAGCAGTTCACCGTGCTTTCTTCATTCTATTCATTTTTCAATTAAACAAGGCATCGGTAAACATGTTGTCTCCCACTTTTGCTTTTCATGTGGAAATGCATTAGGCTAGATGTTCTTGAGTTGCTTTGAATGAGTAAGCAACTTTAGATAAAATTATGTTTTTGGCCTGTTCCCCTTCATCCCCCAGGCTGTCATTCTGAGGGGATCACCTTTGACCCTGTGTATCAGGTCCTTTGAGTAAGCACTGGGGTGATAGATGTGCAATAAGAATCCCCCCCCTTGAGCAGAGATACTATACAGTCATATGCAAAGGTTTAGGCACCCCTGGCAATTTCCATGATTTTAATTTATAAATAATTGGGTGTTTGGATCAGCAATTTCATTTTGATAAATCAAATAACTGAAGGACACAATAATATTTTTGTAGTGAAATGAGGTTCATTGGATTAACAGAAAATGTACAATATGCATCAAACAAAAAAAATTAGACAGGTGCATAAATATATGGGCACACTTGTCATTTTGTTGAATTGAATACCTGTAACTACCTAGCACTGATTTATTGGAACACACAGTTGGTTTGGTGAGCTCATTAAAGGAGAATTCCGAGCGATTTCAAAATGTATCTCTGTTGTTTGGATATCTGGAGTGCTGTCAGTAGCAAAAATAACTAAAACCGTGTTATCGTCCTGCTCTATTTTACACCCGTTATACATTTACGGGACAAGTTTTAAAACGTGCTTATAGCCTCTAAACATGTTCAAAATGTCATTACTAGTGCATATAGCCATGTGCAGTGATTACTTATAGTGAACACACTGAATCTAAGTCAGCCAGTGTACATACCTGTTTTTATTTCCTGTTTTCCAGTGAAGTCCACACTAGTTGATTGTCGAAGTCATACAATCAAATATTCCAAAACGTATTTTTCCACAAGGTATTTAAGGTGACCAATTGTAAGGTGACCAGCAGTTGTTCTCTTTGACTCTCCTCTCAAGAGTGGCAACATGGGGGCCTCAAAACAACTTTCAAATGACCTGAAAACAAAGATTGCTCAACAATATGGTTTAGGGGAATGTTACACAAAGCTATCGATTTAAGCTGTCAGTGTCCACTGTTAGGAACATAGTGAGTAAACGGAAGACCACGGGCACAGTTCTTGTTAAGGCCAGAAGTGGCAGGCCAAGTAAAATATCGAAGTGGCAAAGGCGAGGGATGGTGAGAACGGTCAAAAACAACCCACATACGACCTCCAAAGACCTACAACATCATCTTGCTGCAGATGTTGTCACTGTGCATCGTCCAATTCAGCGCACTTTGCACAAGGAGAAGCTGTATGGGAGAGTAATGTGGAAAAAGCATTTCTGCACACCCTCCACAAACAGAGTTGCTTGAGGTATGCAAACACACATTTGGACAAGCCAGCTTAATTTTGGAAGAAGGTGCTGTGGACTGATGAAATAAAGGCAGAGTTATTTGTTCATAACAAGGGGCGTTACAAGGGGGAACACAGTGTTCCAAGACAAACACTTGCTACCCACAGTAAAATCTGGTGGAGGTCCATCATGATGTAGGGCTGTGTGGCCAGTGCCTGTACTGGGAATCTTGTTAGAGTTGAGGGTTGCATGGATTCCACTCAATATCAGCAGATACTTGAGAATAATGTAGAGGAACAAGACAACATTTTTGTTGTCATTTCAACAAGACAACAACCCAAATCACTGCTCAAAATCTACTCATTTATGCAGAGGAACAAGTACAATGTCCTGGAATGGCCATCCCATTCCCCAGACCTGAATATCGTTGAAAATCTTTGGGGTGATTAGAATCGGGCTGTCCATGCTCGGCAAACATCAAACCTAACTGAACTGGAGATGTTTTGCAAGGAGGAATGGTCCAAAATACCTTCATCCAGAATCCAGACACTCATTACAGGCTGTTGTTTCTGCTAAAGGAGGCTTAACTAAATATAGATGTGATATTTATTTTGGGGTGCCCAAATTTATGCACCTGTCTAATTTTATTTTGATGCATATTGCAAATTTTCTGTTCATCCAATAAACCTCATTTCACTACTGAAATATTATTAGTGTGACCTTCAGTTATTTGATAGATTAAAATGAAATTGCTGATCCAAGCACCCAATTATTTATAAATGAAAATCATGAGAATTGTCAGGTGTGTGACTTTCCAAATCATGTCCAATCAACTGATTTTTATGACAGGTATTCTCCAATTGGGTTGTGGAAACATGAAGGATGATCAGTGGAAACAGGATGCACCTGAGCTCAATTTTGAGTGTCATGGCATAGGCTATGAATATGTATGTACCTGTGCTTGTTTCAATTAAAAATTTTAATTACTTTGCTAAGATTTCAAACACACTTCTTTCAAATTGTCATTATGCTGTATTGTTTGTAGAATTTTGAGGAAATTACTAAATTTAATCAATTTCAGAATAAGGGTGTAACATAACAAAATGTGAAGAAGTGAAGCGCTGTGAATACTTTCCGGATGCACAATAATATCAATTTAATGAATATTCAGTGTAATCAAGTTTTTCTTCCCTTACAGATCATGGTTAACTTACAATAATTCACTTCTTTTTCATTGAAAAATCATGTTCAAATTGTGTTTTCTGTACGTTTGCAAAAACTAGACATTCAACACATGTTTTATTTATTCTAATTTTATTAAAAAGGCTAAATAGACTCTGATGCATAAAGGGAACGGGTGACACCTGACTTGAGGACGGGTGACACCTTACTTGAAGAGGGGTGACACCTGACTTTGGGGAGGGGTGATGCCTGACCAAGGGATGGGTGAGAAGTACGGGCGATACTTGATTTGAGAAGGGGTGATACCTGACCAAGGGATGGGTGACATTTCGGAGGAGGGAGGATGTCTGAGTGGTTCAATGTTGATACATGACCAAGGGAGGGGTGAGTATTGAGGAGGGGTGATACCTGACCAGGGTAGGGCTGAAGACTGAGGAGTAGGGGTGAGAATTGACTGGTGCAGACTTGAGACATGACCAAGGGAGAGGTGAGAACCAGAGATGAGGAGTGATTCTGTTCCTGATATGTATTCCATACCTCCGAATTCTCCGGTATCCCCCACCATCAAAAACATGCAGGTTAGGTTTGGGACTACAGATGAAAATTATTTTATATGCTATAATCTGGCTCATTTACAGTATGAACAGAAGTGTAAGATTGTTCATTAATGTGCACTGTCTTGATTAAATAAATAAATAAAAAACCTCCCCTCTATTTTTTTATATGATTGTTTCTCTTGGAGTGCTTGGCGTGATGGCTGTGGGACAATACCCTCATCATTTGACAATGTATCATCATGGTCAGAACTGATCTCAAAATCGCCTTCACTTTCAGACACTTCCTCCTTTTCATCACTATCCTGACCAAGGATGTGTTCCAGAGCATCCTAGTCTATTATTATTCTGCTCATATTGCCAATATTTTCAACCTCTGAGAGAGCACAGATGCAACTGGTGGTGGAACTACATGTCCAGCGTTTTCCTGTGGCAAATACAAGGTTCCCATCTTAGATAGAATGATGTGATAGAAAGTGTGGAAAGGGGCCTTGTTGAGGTCCAGGAACAAATTCTGCGGTTGGGACAGAGGGATTCAGTTATGAAAAGCATATTGACACATGTTAAATGAATGAACTTACCGAATTACGCTGTTTTTTTGTTGTTGTGTTTTTATGTGCTTTTTTTTATAATGGCCAGCCCAATCCCCAGACCTAAAACCCATTGAAAACCCTTGGAATTTGATGAAGAGAAAGATGGATGGTCACATGCCATCAAAATAAAATGTTAATGTTACCCAAACACATACTTATCAATAGTAAAACCAGAGACAATTATTTTGCAGAAGTCTCTTCAGAACTGTATATACAGTGCCTTGCAAAAGTATTCAGCCCCCTTGAACTTTTCGACCTTTTGCCACATGTCAGGCTTTGAACATAAAGATATACAACTGTAATTTTTTTTGTGAAGAATCAACAACAAGTGGGACACAATCATGAAGTGGAACGAAATATATTGGAAATTTCAAACTTTTTTTAACAAATAAAAAATTTAGTATTAAGTTAATACTTTGTAGCGCCACCGTTTGCTGCGATTACAGCTGTAAGTCACTTGGGGTATGTCTCTATCAGTTTTGCACATCGAGAGACTGAAATTTTTGCCCATTCCTCCTTGCAAAACAGCTCAAGCTCAGTGAGGTTGGATGGAGAGCGTTTGTGAACAGCAGTTTTCAGTTCTTTCTGATTGGATTCAGGTCTGGACTTTGACTTGGCCATTCTAACACCTGGATATGTTTATTTGTGAACCATTCCATTGTAGATTTTGCTTTGTTTTGGATCATTGTCTTGTTGGAAGACAAATCTCCATCCCAGTCTCAGGTCTTTTGCAGACTCCATCAAGTTTTCTTCCAGAATGGTCCTGTATTTGGCTCCATCCATCTTCCCATCAATTTTAGCCATCTTCCCTGTCCCTGCTGAAGAGAAGCAGGCCCAAACCATGATGCTGCCACCACCATGTTTGACAGTGGGGATGGTGTGTTCAGGGTGATGAGCTGTGTTGCTTTTACGCCAAACATAACGTTTTGCATTGTTGCCAAAA
>JACXGM010008524.1:0-28823 GCA_016801145.1 Umbra pygmaea | reverse complement strand
TGGTTCTTTGTTCATGTCTAATAGAGCTCCTCTACAGGAGTAAAGTTGATGGTGGTTCTTTCTTCATGTCTAATACAGCTCCTCTGCAGGAGTAAAGTTGATGTTGGTGGCCCTACCCAGTGTCAGCAACCTCACTCTTCTTCTTGGCACCTGCAATTAATGAACATCATGAGACTGGACACTTGTAACATCAAGCTGGCTATGCTTAAGTACTTACATATACTTACCATTCTAAACAATATTTGTATATATTATTAAATTTCACTTTCATTGAATATAGTAATGTACATTTCCAATTAGTTGCTACTCAAGCATTTAGACGATCAGCAATTTCTTGCCAGCCTTTCTCTCTTGTTTGATTAATTGCTGCGGTATTCCCTTTTTTGGTAATCATATGTTTAAATTCTTCATTCTTGCTCAGTCGTGGTGAACATCGCTGCTCTTTCCCCTTATTTGCCCTGGTGAATTGATGAATCTATGCTCCACCATCAGGGCTTCTTAAGAATGGCATGCACATACAATTATCTAGACCACAGGTGTCAAACCGGTTCCACGGAGGGCCTAGTGTATGCTGGTTTTTGGTCTTTCCCGTCTTTTCCAGGTGGCTTGTGGCAAACTTAAATGACACTTTTTATGGATATCTTTCAGAAATGGCTTTCTTCTTGCCACTCTTCCATAAAGGCCAGATTTGTGCAGTGTACGACTGATTGTTGTCCTATGGACAGACTCGCCCACCTCAGCTGTAGATGTCTGCAGTTCATCCAGAGTGATCATGGATCACTCTTGGCTGCATCTCTGATCAGTCTTCTCCTTGTATGAGCTGAAAGTTTAGAGGGACGGCCGGGTCTGGGTAGATTTGCAGTGGTCTGATACTCCTTCCATTTCAATATTATCGCTTGCACAGTGCTCCTTGGGATGTTTAAAGCTTTAGTAATCTTTCTGTATCCAAATCCGGCTTTAAACTTCTCCACAACAGTATCTCGGACCTGCCTGGTGTGTTCCTTGTTTTTCATGATGCTCTCTGTGCTTTCAACAGACCTCTGAGACTATCACAGGAGGTGCATTTATACGGAGACTTGATTACACACAGGTGGATTCTATTTATTATCATTAGTCATGTAGGTCAACATTGGATCATTCAGAGATCCTCACTGAACTTCTGGAGAGAGTATGCTGCACTGAAAGTAAAGGGGCTGAATAATTTTGCTCGCCCAATATGTCAGTTTTTTATTTGTTAAAAAAGTTTGAAATATCCACAAAATTTCGTTCCACTTCATGATTGTGTACCACTTGTTGTTGCTTCTTCACAAAAAATTGGAGTTTTTAATCTTTATTTTTGAAGCCTGAAATGTGGCAAAATTTGAAATGTGCAAGGGGCCCGAATACACAGCAGAGATCACGAGAGGGGCCCCCTTGAGGGGGATCCCGATAACAATGTCATTGCACTTTACTGCATTGACTATCAAAGGGGCGCTCTCACAGTTTGTCGTTGCATTTTATTCTTAACACTAACTAAGGTCTCCCGCAGACCCTCATTTTAAAAGAGATTATATATATATATAAGTACCTGTCAAAAGTTTGGAAACGTTTACATTTTTTAACGTTTTAGAAAGAAGTCTTCAGCCTGCTGACCAAGACTGCAGTCAGCACCAATCGCAAAGCATAACACACGTGCCATTCAGAAATCCATTGTTGATTTAATCGTTTATATGCCTATTGCCTCTTATTTATAATTCAAAGCATGCTAGTTTGGTTAATGGTGAGTATTCAAACATCGCATGAAATGGGAAGGTTTGACTTGCTGCAAAACCCGATATCTTTGATCCGCCTTCAAAATAAAAGTTCCAAATGTGCTGTTTTTGGCCCTGCGGCATAGGCAATTTTTTGGGTGTGACACATGCAGCATTTTCCAATATTGAGGGGGACACCCCCACCCCGTTCTTACGCCAATGCAGTACATACGGTTCACTGGATAAAAAAAGAACAAATCATTCAGAATTCGCACGACGCACATGACCAACATACACACACTGAGTGCTCTCTAGCTCTGTCTCGAAACTAAAGTGGTCAGTATTGCTACCCTGTTTTTTCGCGTTAGAATGCCTTTTCGTGAAAGTAAATTCAGATGGTCTTCACACTTTTCTCGTCAAAGGCATGTGCAGTATATTAACAGTTGTTAATCTTTTACCGGCCACTGACACCAAAAACAACCGAGTCGGCGTCATGACAATGTAATAAAAATAACATACAATAAAGAAAAACAATGAACAAAACAACAACAATAAGTTAATAAATTATAACAACTTGAATAATAAAAACTATTAGCACAATTACAGCTTGAAACTCAGTCATAACGTTCTTTGTTAACATGTGCATGTATGGCTCGTTGGTCTAGGGGTATGATTCTCGCTTAGGGTGCGAGAGGTCCCGGGTTCAAATCCCGGACGAGCCCTACTTTTTAATTTACGTTTCGTGTTAAACAAATGTCACATCTTGCGATGGGAATTGATACTTATAACGCGTTTGAACCAAAATCCAACCCGTAGGTACATCAGTAATATCATAAAATATTGTAATGTACTCAAGCGTTACATTATCGTACTGTTATACATTTGTTTTTAGCAATTCAGTAAAACATTTTCTAATAACTACCTAGGTATAATTGACGGTCTGCAATTCTGTAACGTCCTAAATGCAAATGAAAAACAACGTTGTTGTAAAAAAGGTTTGACCCCGACGTGATTTGAACACGCAACCTTCTGATCTGGAGTCAGACGCGCTACCGTTGCGCCACGAGGTCCTAAAATAATATGTATCAATATCTCTCTTAAAAATATTTTATATGTGAAAATATTTTTTGATATTGCGGTTCAGTAATTTGTATTTTGATCAAAACAATGTTATTGGCTGTTAATGAACGTCCTTTGCACAATACGAAAGCGACTCGTAGTTGTATTTATTATGCATCGCAGATTGGTGAGTCAAGCTCGCAAGGGCATCAGCGCCCTCTTTTGAAGGAATTGATAACTTATCTTGGCGTCGGCTCGCTTCAACACAGTAGGCTAATGTAGCTGTGTACAGTAGCTAGTAGTAAACCTCCCGTCCAGTAGGATAATGTAGGCAGCGTTGAAGTTGCACTTCTGGTCTCGGTCATTCCATTATTTGCCAAACCCCTCCATGTTCTTAAAAATGTTATCTTACCTCGTCTAAAAGTGAACCCTCCCTGCCTAGGACAAAACCAATCGAGGTTCAGGTGTGCAGCAAGCAGGTCGTTTAGGATTTATTGCACTGCTGTCTGTTTTTTAAACCAATTATTGGTTTTCGAAAGTCTTTTCTGTCTTTGCTGTTTTCTCTTTCTATCTACACATTAACAACAGTTCATAAGTCTTTACCATAAAATGTTACCAACGTGGCTCGTTGGTCTAGGGGTATGATTCTCGCTTTGGGTGCGAGAGGTCCCGGGTTCAAATCCCGGACGAGCCCAAGTTTTATTTTAGATTGATTTACACACATTGCATAAGTCAACTATGCATGTTGGTTACCGTTATGTACGAAGTGTATACATTACGGCTTCAGATTACGGCTTCAGATCGAGTGCATGTGCAAGATTGTACATTACTAAGAGCAAGAGAGGGGAAGACACAACTTGCTAGAAGATAGGTTGGTGTGAATGCAAGGTCTGTAAAGCAAGCAAGATTCTCCATGCTTAGAGAGCACCAGAGATTGTAGAATTTCACTCATGAGCAGAAAAATAATCTGAGAGAAGGAATCCACATTAAGTGCAAGCTAAAACCATGTGAATTAAGCCACAATGGCAGCTTCCTAGACTTTCCTAATTGTGCTTTCAACATTAAAGCATATAATTAAAGAATATCAGGAATAAAAACTTTGAACCATTATGTTGCTAAACAATATTAGAATATTGTTCAATAATTATTAATAACTATAAAAATATTAAAGAAAAAATATATAGCCTTTAAATAGACATACATTTCATACTGGACTGTAAATGTTAAGTAAAATAAAGTGCAACCATGAAATGTGCTAACTCCTTACTCAGTTACACACAGAATTAAACATTAAAGTTTTATTTTAATATCAGGGGCATAAATCTTTTTTGATATGTTTTGATGCTAGTAATTTTAGATATTTTTTCAAATGTGTTGCGCATAAATATTAGACCAAGTCATAAATCATATCAAACAATTAGCCAAATGCAGCAGCTGAATGCATTAATAGATGGTTTTAATGCCCAGCTCAGAATTCAAAATATCCAACAAGGACAAGAGGAATAATACAAGTACTCAAATTCAGTTTATTTCCCATGTAGATTTCACAGTACACACAAAAACGACAGGCAAATAAAAGTGCCAGCAACCAAAAAAAAGTTGCTGCGGACAAAAAAATAACAATGGCGAAAAAGTTCACCTTAACATTATCAGAGAATGCCGGTAGATGGGCTGGTTCCGCTTCAAATGCCATCAAGCAGGATCTCTGGTCGTAATCTGCCCTTCACTGACCAATCAGCATTCATTAGCAGAGTGCTAGCGTGTTTATGGGCAACAACGACTCAACCTGTAAGAAATCGAAAGGACATAAGTACTCGTTCATTCAACTTTCGCCCTATAATCCATGTTGAACTTGCAAAAACTACAATCAAATCTGAGATTTCTCAACAACAATCAGGCGAAAGAGAAAAATTTAGCCGTTTAGCTCCATAGACTCCCATTCATTTGGCACTCACATGCGATCACCCCCATTGGAACTCTGGCGGAACTGCAACCAAATTCGGTACAATGGGGTTTAATAGGGAGTGGACAGTCTCTCCGTAGACGGGCTCTGGCTGAATCCAGCATTAGGAAGCAATCCACACCGCTGTGGCAACCGGAAGTTGATGTACCACATGTTGTGTTCTTAAATAATATAGTTAATATTATTGAACAACATCCTAATATCGTTTGGCAACATATTTTTCGAAATGTGTAATGGTTCCGATTTTCATTACTTGATATGCTTTTATTTTGAAGGAGAGTTTAGGTTTTCGTCTTCTAGCTAGAAATGCACATGAGGGATGTTGTATAATCATGTGATTTCAAAACGCTGTGAAATTAGATGTTTGCAAAGAACGTATGGTGTTTTCAGGTCTCTGAAAATAATATCAACAATCAAATTCACTCCGAGGATGGAACAATACAATACTTTTAAAATGTATGGCCAGTACGGGTATCGAACCCGCGACCTTCGCGTTATTAGCACGACGCTCTAACCAACTGAGCTAACCGGCCACGATGTTACAACATGCATATCCTTCTCTGTATGTATATTGCATTTTGTGTTATTTTATTACAGTAGGTTTAAAAGTAAAATTATTTATAATAGAAAGTAAAAGTAGACTAAGTCAAACTCAGTTTATATTCATTGGTCAGCTAATTCTTTGCAATCACTTGCAGTAGATACATTAGATAGGCTATATGTCTTTTGATAAGGCTGTTTTGTTAAAGATGCCTTCCGCGATTTTAGGCGATATTTAGAACTTTTTCGTGGTCTAGGTTCTAAAGAATCTGAATTTAGTCGCCCTAGAGCTAAAATCGGTCCCCGCACGGGACTTCGTTTATTTCTCTGAAGTGTCTTTTGTTCTCCGGTGTTTAGAGGTTGTGCTCGCTCTGCAAACTCATCAGACGTCACCGCAGTGGCGGTTCTACGTTGAATAAGCACATAGCAGTGGGACATAACACGTAGACCTACTCAGAAACGATCAGAAATATTAAAATGACATAAAATTTGCAGTAGTCCTGTTGTCTTGTAGCCTAGGCATACCCCCTCCACACAAACACACAGACATGCAAAAGCCCACCTGCAGGCTCATGCTGGGGACAAGTAGAGGTAGAGATCTTCATTTATCTTCATATTGTCCTCAGCTAGACATATGTGTAGCTGAGGACATAGATGGTAGCTCATCCTGAAGGGTCGAGACCATTCCAGAAGAGGCCTGTGTAGCTGATGAGCTAGATGGCAGTTCCTCATCCTGAGGCACTGAGACTATTCCAGCAGCATCCTGTGTAGTGGGGGAGGTGGGTGGCTCATCCTGACCAGTGGCAGAGAATGCTACAAAATAGTTTAGAAGTGCCCCTTCTAAATTGAAATCAAAAGACAAAACATCCTGGGGTCAAACTAACCCCAAACATAATAGGAGGGTTACATAAACATGTCCTTACACGCTAAATGTATGTCATTACACGCTATTTTAATCAAATTTTTAGGGTGGAACCATTAGCTCCTTGGTTACTGCCTCAGTTTCTATGCATGGCACACTATTAGTTATGACTTGTTATACTATACGTTGACACAAAATAAAGTTGTAACTCTTTGTCTTTGAAACTACCTACAGATTGGCTAATTACAGGGCCTAACATTAACCTAAATTATGGAAATAAATAATAACTAAAATTTTTTTTTGCTAAGCAGAATATTATGATGAAATTAGATCTTGTGTTTGTTGAGTTAAAACCAAATTACTGTTGTATAAGCAAAAAAGCTAATGAATGTAAGAGTTATACCCACCAATTTACATTAGCCCTTCATTCATGACATGGATAACGTAATCATACAGAGAGAACATCGTTGCATACCTTAATCTTTTGCTCGTTTTTCTCTTCTTTTTTTTCTAAATTGAGAAACTGATGGCTTTGACCTTTTCCTGTCCATCTGTGTTTATTTGGTACTCAACAATCAACAGATTTCCCATGATCTGTCAATCACAACCAAAAGTCAAGATTAAACCAATTCATTTTAGTGACCACATAATCTTTTTGTATTACCTATTTTTATTAGCGATTTCACACAATGCATAAAAACAAAAATGTGCAGGAACTGTAGGCCTTAATTTATAATATTATGAATGAAATGTGCGTTATTTGGAAGAAAGTCGAGGTGTGACTAACTTTAGCCCACTAATTCCATTAGAGTAATGCTCTATACAGTGGATCCCCTGTTCCCCCCCTTGTCCGTTCCATTTGGGAGACCCACAGCTTCTGTGCACGGCACCTCCTCAGCAAGCAGGGGCGCCTGCAGCTGCAGGGGGCGCCAATTTGCCAATTCCCCACACAGTGAGATTATAGATAATACTTTGCCCTGGCCAAAAACCGCTACTACGTCACCGTATAGCTTAGGTTAAATTGACAGCTTTGTCAATGGGTCTTCCCTTACATTAGCTAACAACATTTCACACATTTGTTGGGAATTCCCTGCCTGATGCTAGGTAAGGGAATGCTTACAATAGCCAAGAAACACTGTCTGGTTTCAAGCTAACTACGGTAAGATGAAGATTCTACTTAGATTGTGCATATAATATAGAAAAGTAAGCATTAACACACAACAGACTGTGCGTTGCCAGGGAATAACCGCACACCTCAGCAGTGTAGAAAGCAGGCTTTCACTGCGGAGGTGTGCAGTTATTCCCTGGCAACGCACAGTCTGGAGTGTGTTAATGCACTTATAAAACGGTTGCCAACATTTTATTTGTGAAAATGAATCTTTAAATTAGTATTTTTAGCAAAAGAAAATGGTCACGAGGCTTGCGGTTATCGTGAGACATTAACGTATACCCCCCACCACTCCTTTTACTGTTGCCATGTTACTATGGCACAAATCAAGTATAGTTCCTATAAAACTGGGCCCGGTTCCCCAAAACGTTCTTATCGCTAAGTAGTTCTTAACCTATTCCTTAACCCCGCTCTTAACCTCGTGGCACGGTTCCCGACACGTTCGTACGCTAAGTATATCTTCTGTAAGTCACACTTTCGTAATGTTGGTCTGGACCATTCGTAAGCTCTGGACCATAGGTAAATGCGAAAACTAATTTCTACTAGTTAATTAAATGTTTACTAATGTTTTTGTTTGCATATGTGGTTTAAACACCTTTCTGTAGGCTACATTACCTTGGAAAAATTAACTCATTGCGACATCCACTATAAGGTTTGCACAGAACATCTTTTAGCCTATAAACTGTTCACTTGACACAGTCATCCGCTGTCAAATTGCGGGATTCATTTCAGTCGCATTGCACTTGAACATAATAGCGTTCGTCATCAGAAAAATGCAGTTAATTCGCACTATTTTTACAAATAATGTGATAGCACAAATAAAATGTGTTATTAATATTCGGATGATTTCAACGACAGAGGGATAGAGATCATTTAATTTGCTTACAAGGTGTAGGAAAACAATTGTAGGCTATATGCCTCAACAATTTACAGAAAATATATATAAAACATAGGCAGAACAATAATTTCAGGCAACTTGTAAGTCTTATTCAAATAACCGTTTTCATAGAAAAGTAGCCTATCTTAATTTCGCCGGTAGAACGGGTAGTCTATCATAATTCCACTTCTTTTATAATAAAGATGTCAACTGAAGGCTATTTCTTGATATTTTAAAATATGAATAAAGGCGGCTAGGGTTAGATGGATAGACCCAACCCGTGATATGGGGAAAACTCAGTGTGTGTAATGTGATTGGTAGGTCAGACATTAGGCTAACGAGCCAGCCACCGGTGTATTGACCGGTATTGACCTGACAGCCACTAGCTAGCTATCGCTTCGTCAAGAAAACACACTTTATTACAAAAAAGATTACTTCTACTTAAAACCTGTGGCTGGTTAGCATGTCTACATCAGTGACAATCTTTTGTGGTAAGTGAATGTTAAAATCGTTTTTATTTTTTAGATGGTCTTATTTGGAAGTTGGTGTTGAGATTTGAAGCGAGAGGAATTGTCCGCCATGTTTTTAATTTTGTTCAGCACCTCAGGGGGGCGTAGTGATACTTTTTGATTACATACTAAGCACTCCAGTGAAAAGGCAAAATTCTACAGTGCGGATATCAGGGAATTGTCATAGGCTTGGAATGCAATTTTAGCCAATCAAATTGCAGATATCACCGGACCCGTTTTATAATATACTATACTACACTTCCGGACTAAAATGGGGGGGGCTAAAAATTGTTTTGCAATTACGAACATCGCGGACTGTATCTTTAAGAGGCTCCCCTACATCGATAAGTCCCGCCTTGCCGCTCTTCACCACCTGCACAGCCCTCAGCAAACTGTCCCTCAGCACTTGGGGGCTAGGTACACAACGCCGTATCACAGCCTCCACGTCACTCTGCGGCTGCCTGTCCATCCTCTCTGTCTTTTGGTAGTCACATTGATGCCCCTGGGTCACAAAGAAGCCACAAAGTGCTTTGGCGTCATTCTCCCCTAGGCCAAGCTCCATCAAAGTGGCCCCCCAAGCCTTGTCCACCCGTCGGTTCTTAGGAAGCTTGCGTATGACAGAGGCAGTGGTGGGTAGGTCAGGGGCAAATGTCAGGAACACGCTGCAAAACCAAAGTATGGCAGATGTGGAGGGTGTCAGATACATACCCAAACAGCAGACTGACATCTGCAGTGGACAGACTGGGGGGATAATAGGAAAAAAACAGACCACAGATTGGTTTTAGGTCTTCTATAATTGTTTACCTTTCATTACCAACTTATGATCTTGCAGCAAACACTAAATTAATAAAATACAATAATTGTTATGAGTATCTCAAAAGAATAAACATGTTGATGATAATGGTGATAATACAAGTAGTGCTTATTAGAGTGTTCTATGGTTGTCTTAACCTGTTTACTGGAGAAGTCTGGACTGTGGCCTGTTGTTTTTGTTTGGCCTGAGCCTGCCTATGGACATCTAGTCTTTCTGTAAGGAACCTTGCTGCTTCATCCAGTTCCCCAATACCACCACTGATATCTTCCACCCGCTGCTCCAACCTGAGAGCAGAACAAGCTCAATGTCAGACTCCAAAAAAAAAACATTCTGAAAACCTTACATTGTATTGATTTGTTAGCACTGTATGTTTTTGACTTTTCTGGTATTATACACTCACCTAAAGGATTATTTGGAACACCCGTTCAATTTCTCATTAATGCAATTATCTACTCAACCAATAACATGGCAGTTGCTTCAATGCATTTAGTGGTGTGGTCCTGGTCAAGAAAATCTCCTGAACTCCAAATTGAATGTCAGAATGGGAAAGAAAGGTGATTTAAGCAATTTTGGTGTTGGTGCCAGACGGGCCGGTCTGAGTATTTCACAATCTCCTCAGTTACTGTAATTTTCACGCACAACCATTTCTAGGTTTTACAAAGAATGGTGTGAAAAGGGATAAACATCCAGTATGCGGCAGTCCTGTGGGCGAAAATGCCTTGTTGATGCTAGAGGTCAGAGGAGAATGGGTCGACTGCTTCAAGCTGATAGAAGGGCAACTTTGACTGAAATAACCACTCGTTACAACCGAGGTATGCAGCAAAGCATTTGTAAAGCCACAACACGCACAACCTTGAGGCGGATGGGCTACAACAGCAGAAGACCCCACCGGGTACCACTAATCTCAAATAGGAAAAAGAGGCTACAATTTGTAAGAAATTTGACAGTTGAAGACTGGAAAAATGTTGCCTGGTCTGATGAGTCTCGATTTCTGTTGAGATATTCAGAAGGTAGAGTCAGAATTTGGCATAAACAGAATGAGAACATGGATCCATCATGCCTTGTTACCACTGTGCAGGCTGGTGGTGGTGTAATGGTTTGGGGGATGTTTTCTTGGCACACTTTAGGCCCCTTAGTGCCAATTGAGCATCGTTTAAAAGCCACAGCCTACCTGAGCATTGTTTCTGACCATGTCCATCCCTTTATGGCCACCATGTACCCATCCTCTGATGGCTACTTCCAGCAGAATAATGCACCATGTCCCAAAGCTCGAATCATTTCAAATTGGTTTCTTGAACATGACAATGAGTTCACTGTACTAAAATGGCCCCCACAGTCACCAGATCTCAACCCAATAGAGCATCTTTGGGATGTGGTGGAACGGGAGCTTTGTGCCCTGGATGTGCATCCCACAATTCTCCATCAACTGCAAGATGCTATCCTATCAATATGGGCCAACATTTCTAAAGAATGCTTTCAGCACCTTGTTGAATCAATGCCACGTAGAATTAAGGCAGTTCTGAAGGCGAAAGGGGCTCAAACACAGTGTTAGTATGGTGTTCCTAATATCCTTTAGGTGAGTACTTTCTATACAGCTTGTCTACATCGATGCATGCACTCCCTCCTAAAGAGAACATTTGCTTTTTCCAGATTACATAATTCTGATTGAGAGGCTTTTAAAACAAAACTGTGAAATGTTTTTACTTTAGAATATTCATCCTGGGAAATGTTTTATTGAAGGTAAGACTGTACATTACAAGAAATATGAACCCCCCCTCAATAATTTACCAACCACCCTCTCTGCCTAAAAACATGTATCCCACCTACCCTCCATCCCAGTCCACTTCTTCTCCATCCCGACGTCATCCACCCACCCTTAATTGCCCCCAGATAATCATTCTAAGAGCAGTCTATTAAACCACTGTTTTGACCCATTCTAACAGGCCATAGAACTGTACTGAAACGATGCTTGTCTACAGTAGCTGCTTTATATAGCAAAAGATTTTGGTACCATATACTATCTTACGCTATCCCATATGTCTAAACATTACTGACAGAATGTCACCTGTTTAGGGTCTTGCAAAAGCCTTTAAAAGAGATCCTGTCTGTAGGCATCCTCTCCTGCAGTGTTCTCAAAGCAAATACACACACATCTACGTCTTCATGTACTCCCACAGCATTTACGTAACATACAGTAAATGCTGTTAGCTGTGGTAAGACGAGTGAGCAAGGTGCTATTTTAAACAGTGGCTAAAATAGACAGCAAATGGCAGAAGGATGATGGGTAATCTACTCTGGTATCAGTGTGTCAGCTTTACTCAAAAACTGCTTAATCCAAACTATAGGTTTGTAAGGGTCTTCCCTGGATGTTGCAGCGATGAAGTCATTTTTAAATAGGTCCTGGATTTCAAACTAATGAAAATTGGGTATCTTGGCTCCATTCTGAGAGGTGATATAGGTATGAGTTCAAAATGTACGTTATGGTCAGTGTGAATGATCACACCCATATTGTCAGGTTTATTCAACAGACACAACTTGTTGGTAGGACTAGGCAGTAAAAACTGTGGTTTACTGGTAAGACCAACATGACAACTTCCGTTAATACTTCACATTTTACCTTATTCTCATTCGCAAGTGTGTATTGTGACAACAGAAATCCAAATAAATTGTAAAGGAATGGCTATTAGATGTTTAGAGTTAGCTTCAAATGATTTACAGTGTAATTGTGGATATTTAAACAGCATTTCGGGGTGATATTCCCACTAGGTCCAACACAGAACCCGTCATTTGCCGTAGCTCAAGCTATTGAGGGAAATGCAGATATGATCAACTGTTGAAACAACGGGCTATTGTCCTGCACATTGTTATTGCATTCTTCACATTATGTCGTTTTGAAAAAACAATAGCAGATTAATGACATATACAAAGTAATTTATAAAATATAATTTCGTAGTGCCAACCTAAAGGTAGCAGTGTGACATGTTCCCAATTCATTAAACAACAAGATAAAATAAGATTTCCTTCATGAATATATTTGCTTATGCAAGGGAAGAGGACTAACAAATCATAAGAAAAACCACGACTGTGGTTGCAGCACACAAAACGTGGTGAGAGAGTATTTTTTAATTTGTATTATACTACCCCTTGTGTAAACAGACTATGCCTGTCCAGGCACCTGATCAAAGCATCCCTTTATTTGAGTGGGAAAGCACTGGTACAGTAGTGAACATAGGCATGTTAAGTCTACCAATCAGATGCTCTTACATTAGTTGAACAGTAGAGGGTAGGAGTGTTCCATCCATGTTACAGTAATAAAGCTTTTACTTACAATTCTGTCACATACAATTGTTTTCTAGTGTACAGTCTATGAAGTAAAGATGAATTACATAGTTTGTTGCCAAAGATGCACCCATTCGACTGTCAAGCCAAAACTATATATGGTTCAATGTACAGAAAACAATGCATTTCACATTGTCTATTGTTATACAGGTAGAACTGAAACAAGACAAGTAGGCCTAATGCAGTTTATGAAATGCCATCAACTGCCATCATATGTAGAAAGTCATTGTACTATGATTGACTGCCTGTTCCTCCTGATGTGAAAAAATGTGCTAGTGTTTTGACCTAATTATTTGCTTTTGAGTCAGGTTTGTTGTGATTTGATTGAGTTAGTGTATGAAGAAAACATTATTTTGAGTCAGGTTTGTTGTGTTTTGATAGAGTTACTGTATGAAGAAAACATTATTTTGAGTCCGGCTTGTTGTGTTTTGATAGAGTTACTGTATGAAGAAAACATTATTTTGAGTCAGGTTTGTTGTGTTTTGATAGAGTTACTGTATGAAGAAAACATTATTTTGAGTCAGGTTTGTTGTGTTTTGATAGTTACTGTATGAAGAAAAAATTATTTTGAGTCAGGTTTGGTGTGTTTTGATAGAGCTACTGTATGAAGAAAACATTATTTTGAGTCAGGTTTGTTGTGTTTTGATAGAGTTACTGTATGAGGAAAAAATTATTTAGCATTTTGAAATGTAGATTTACAGTTAAATTAACTAAATGTGGTTTTAAGCATAAAATGTACTGTTTGGCTAATGGTGTGAGGTAGGTGTGTTGCTGTGTTTAGAGTTTTTAAAAAGTATCTTAAGTATAGGCAAACGCATGTTAGCAATTGAAAAAAACTGTAGCACAGAAAATTGCAGCCAGTGATCAACATATAATTTAAGCTATGTGGCTTTTGGTTCAAAATGTGTAAATATGTAAAATAATGTCAAAAACACAAACACAGTGAAACAGAAAAGGCACAGAAAAAATGCAACCCTGTTCTAATCCATGCAATCATCAGCATTTGGTCACATGTTCTTATCCACATCACATCTTATGTCATCTCTTGCTATGCACCTTGGATAGAAACGCTTGGAATGCTTCATTCAGCTGAGATATCTCTGCAGCCATCAATCCATTGCATTGAGCAGAGACATTTGGTCATGTGGCCGATGATCTTATATCTGATTGTGATTGGTAACTGCTGTGGTTGATCAATTTTACACAAATTACCATAACTCAGCTATTTTTCAATGTTTCAATGTTCATTCAGAAATGGTTATCATCTCTTCCAATATCTGAGCTGCTGTTGTAGAAACCTTGCTTGATTTGAGGTTTTGAACATTGTGTCTTCAGTTCTGATGTGTTGTGTGCAAACATTTGTAAGAAAGACAAGAAGGATACAGAGTTTTGGTATTGGTCAATCTTGTATGTAAAGAAGATATTAACATTGTTGAAATGCTTTAATTGACTGCATATTTTGTGAAAGCAACATGAATTGTGTTAATGGTATGGCCTGAACAAAGCAATGTTTGGCTAATTGTGTTTAGAGTTTTGAAAATGTCACTACAGTTTGGACAAAAGGATGTTAGCAAATGTAAAAAACTGTAAAAGTGTGTTCTATATTTAGCGGTTTGTGCCGCAAGTCCTGTATTTGTTACTGGCGTCTCACAGTCCTGAGAGAAATAAAAGAAATGCCAGATAAGCTTGCTTTTGATACCTACACATTCTGAAACAAATGGAGATGCAACATAACTAACTGTATGTTATACATACAAATGAGCATTTCTTTTTTCTCCTTTTTGTTTACTACAGTATTGTACAGTATTGATTTTTCCCAGTAAAATGTTTGCTACTGCTGAAATTGGTACAGTGAGTTTTAACACTCATCACTGCATCCTTAACCAGAAAGTTGTCTTGACATCATTGAAGACCTGTGACTACTGCACTACTCTCAGTTTGTTAATAAAGCCCTTCTCCACAGGCTCCCAACTTACTTGTGTACTCATTTGCAATGTAGAGTTTCAGATTATAACACAAAATCATAACATTACTGGCTCCCATGGTAAACAAAATATCTGCTTTTTTATATCTACCACTTCTAGTTTGGAATAACATCCAATCAGTATTTCATTTAGATGTCTTACTGACTTTATGTCAATTCAGTGTACTGGCTAAGGATTTTACAGTGAGGAATGGGTTTGTTTTAACTGATTATGTATGTGCATGTATTTTGTAGGTATGTTTGTGTGTGTGTGTGTATGTACTGTATGTATGTATGTACTTTATGTATGCATGTAATGTTTTCATATGTATGTGTGTATGTAATGTACAGTTGCATGCAAAAGTTTAGGCACCCCTGACAATTTCCATGATTTTCATTTATAAATAATTTGGATCAGTTTATAAATAGTTTGGATCAGCAAATTCATTTATGATCTATCAAAAAACTGAAGGACACAGTATTATTTCAGTAGTGAAATGAGGTTTATTGGATGAACAGAAAATGTGCACTAAGCATCAAAACTAAATTAGACAGGTGCATAAATTTGGGCACCCCAACAGAAATATCAGATCAATATTTAGTTGAGCCTCCTTTAGCAGAAATAACAGCTTCTAGACGCTTCCTATAGCCTGTAATGAGTGTCTGGATGAAGGTATTTTGGACCATTCCTCCTTACAAAACATCTCCAGTTCAGTTAGGTTTGATGGTTGCCAAGCATGGACAGCCCGCTTTAAATCACCCCACAGTTTTTCAATGATATTCAGGTCTGGGGACTGGGATGGCCATTCCAGAACATTGTACTTGTTCCTCTGCGTAATTGCAGAGTAGATTTTGAGCAGTGTTTTGGGTTGTTGTCTCGTTGAAATATCCAGCCCCGGCGTAACTTCAACTTTGTGACTGATTTTTCTACATTATTCTCAAGTATCTTCTGATATTGAGTGGAATCCATGCAATCCTCAACTATAAAAAGATTTCCAGTACAGGCACTGGCCACACAGCCCCACAGCATGATGGAACTTCCACTAAATTTTACTGTGGGTAGCAAGTGTTTGTCTTGGAACGCTGTGTTCTTTTGCCGCCATGCATAACGCCCGTTGTTATGACCAAATAGTGACACCATCTGTAGCAAGATGATGTTGTAGGTCTTTGGAGGTGGTCTGGGGGAATTTTTGACCATTCTCAATATCCTTTGCCTTTGCCTCTCCGATATTCTACTTGGCCTGACACGTCTGACATTAACAAGGACTGTGCCTGTGGTCTTCTATTTCCTCACTATATTCCTCACAGTGGACACTGACAGCTTAAATCTCTGCGCTAGCTTTTTGTATAGCCTTCCCCTAAAGCATAATTTTGAACACTCTTTGTTTTTCGTGTCATTTGAGAGTTGTTTTTAGGCCCTTTTGTTGCCACCTTCAGAGGAGAGTCTAAGAGAACAACAACTTGCAACTGGCCACCTTAAATGTTTTTTCTCATGATTGGATGCACCTGTCTATGAAGTTCAAGGCTTAATGAGCTCACCAAACCGATTGTGTGTTCCAATTAATCAGTGCTAGGTAGTTACATGTATTCAAATCAACAAAATGACAAGGGTGCCCACATTTATGCACCTGTCTAATTTCGTTTTGATGCATATTTCACATTTTTTGTTAATCCAATGAACCTCATTTCACTACCAAAATATTACTCTGTCCCTTTTTGATAGATCAAAATGAAATTGCTGATCCAAGCACACAATTATTTATAAATGAAAATCATGGACATTTTCAGGGGTGCCTAAACCTTTGCATACGACTGTATTTATATGTATAAGTATGTATGTATGTATGTAATGTATATACCAGTATATGAATGTACTGCATTTTTGTGGTTGTGTTCCCATAAAAACCATGCCATATTGCTTCAATATCTTTCAGATTACCAGTAACTGATTCAATCTTAATTATTGTCTAACATGGCACCAGCCATACAAACCATATCCAAATTAATTTGATTTACATTTTATTAACAATAAATTACTTCTTACAAAATGAAATGACAATTATTCAGTAATTATTATTTCATGACTTATTAAACATTCAAGTGTTACAATAAACACATACTCATCATACACACAAACAAATATGGATGTTCTTTCACTTTCCTGCCATCCAGTGGTGTCTGTGTTCTGGTACATTCTTGGCTGATTCTTCAAAACCGGGTGTGCATGCAGGGTTTTTGGCGTTGGACAGGTTGTGCAGGATTTCCTTAAATTTGTGTGTGTGTGTGTGTGTGTGTGTGTGTGTGTGTGTGTGTGTGTGTGTGTGTGTGTGTCAGCGTATATGCGTGTGTGTGGCCTATCAGTGTTGGCTTGAAAACCTGCCCCCAGAATGCATTAAATGTCAAAGTAAGGCTTATGATTCTGTAGTGCCAATCTGGTCTAGTCAATTAAATTCCTCCAGTCCAATACTGAGCCCACGGCCATGTGATTGTTCTGTTTATTTCCATTTAAACACTACTGGACACTTTTAAACCTTGTTGGGAGGTTTTTTTTAATAGGGGAGTGGCTCATTACAATAGGGTGGATCAGAAAAGTCTTTGTTCTGGGAGACTCTATTCCATAAAAAAGTGCTTTAAAAGTGAAAGAACAAAATACATTCATGCAGATGAGGCGTGTTCCTGGTGCGTTTACATGCTATCGTGCCTCCTAATTGTCTCCCTTATCGATCACATGCAACTTCTGTCCTACCTCAGCCTCTCTGGTTCTAACTGGTAGTGTTGAATCCTTCCCCTGGAAGTTCATAGTGTAAGACATGCAGTGTTTGGAGATATGGAAGAAAGCTTGTTCTGTTTGTAAGTGCTTCAATATCGGGACCCATTGGGGGAGCCTGGGTCCTTAAACCCACCTGACTGTGGCAATCCATCAACAGGATTTTTATCCATGTAGTCCAGTAAAGATGGATGCCAAAGAGTTTTGACTGATCTCCCATAGAGTAAACGTCACGTTTTTTACACCTCCTCTGGATGGTCGAAGGTATCAAACAAGTTGGAGGATTTGGGGGTTTTCGGGGTACGCCTGCCCCCCCTTGAGCCCAACCTGGCCCCAGAAGAAGCATCGCCTCCCTGGGCCAGATGGATCCTCTGACACTCCCTGATGTTCTGTACTCGCACTTCCTGGTTTTTGATCTCCTCTACAACCCGGCAGGGGAACCAACCTCTCTCTCCATCATGGAGCCTCTCTCCCATTATCCATCCTGAGGACAGAAGAACAGAGATTTAAAATCGCACCGCCGGGTGTAGCTACAAGTGAAATGAGTGTCTCCTAGTACACATGCTCCCTCACCATCGTCTGTCCTTTCCAGAATGTTCAGCACATCTGCCATCTCGATGGACAGCTCATCTGGCTCTTGAGAGGAGTATGACTGAATACACTGCACCTGGGGGGAATCTGAACACACACACAAACACACACACATTATTTGGTACTTAAAAGTGTCAACAGTGGGTAGTGGATGTTATCTGGGGGTATGTCTCACCTGGGTGGTGGGCACTGGTAGACATAAATCTTGTGCGTGGGTTTGGTGTGAGAGCACAGATCCAGCGTAGCTTATCACTCCTGACAGGAAACACATGGACAAACATGGAGAGTGGTGTGATTTAGTATAAATGATGACATATGGAGATGTTTGCTGTCTAGTTAGTGCCCCCCACATATATTGGTATAGTTAAATAACTTATTTTCTCCAAAAGTGTATCATGAAGTTGACATGCAGAGTATTAGCTTTTTGTAACAGCATATTGATTTAGCCAGTTCAAAATGAAAACTTTACATACTGAACTCCCCCAATTTCAGGTGTTCTCCCAAGTGTTTGGACAATGTTCTTGACATTTTGTCACTAATTAGTCAGGTGTGTTTTATGTGTATTTATAAGACATCTGCCAGTGTGTTCTCTTGATTCTAGTTAAGTCTGCTATTGGTCTGAGGACCAATAGGCTCTAAAAAAACTCATCCGTAAACATGCCTGAAACCTTAAACTTGCCAAATGCAACAGTTTGAAACATCACCAAGAAGAAAAGCATTGGTGAGCTCAGCAATCCCAAACTGCCTGGTAGGCTGAGTGAAACCTCTACTGTGGGTCATACAAGAACACCCACAATAATGAAGATAAAGATTTGGCCTGAGGCTGTCAGCCACTACGGCCCACGTACATAATTATCAGAAGAGATGAATCCTCAAAATCTAAACTTAAGTTGTTGCTAATAATTACCTTAAAGAGCCTACAGAGTTCTGGAAAAGGTGTTGTGGATCATATAGCAGAGGGATGAAATGAGGAAAGTGTGCTGACAAAATAGAAACTGTTCAAGCTATAGGCCTACTGTACAGCACAGTGTGTGTTATACACGGAATGTATGGCTGCCACTGGAAATGGCTCACATCATCGATGAAACTGCTGATGGCAGCAGAAGAATGAATTTGGAAGTGTACATTAACATAATTTCTATAAAAGTAGAAGCAAATGCCACCACTTGTCTGCCATTCATCATAAAGCAAGACAACATATCAGGGTGAAAACATGGATAGTAATTGACTGGCCACTGTCTTCATTTGCTGAAGATTTAAAAAAAGAACTGAATACGGATGCATTAAAGGCAGAGCAGAGAATCAATAAAGGTCTCAGGAAGTTATTGACTTGACTGACTGATATTGATGACCAAAGATGCAACTGAATAATAAACTGAACTTCTGAATTTGGACAATCTGGATAATTCTCTGTAACTTAGCATTTTTATTGCAGTTTGGAAATCTAATTTTCTACCATCACACTACTGAAAAAGACAAAAACCCTTATGACTATATTTGTGTTAGAAAACAACAACGACTAATCCAATTTATACCATAAAACAAAAGCTAAGAAGAATATGTGTTTACAAAGGACACTGTGCATTTCACTCACATGCTACTGGCCTTTAGAATGTAATTGACTTCTCTCTCCTCCTGGTTCTCCATGAGTCTGAGTTTGAACACGTTGGCCATCGTCTGGCCTTGGTCCTCTAGGTCCTCAGTCCTCAGCATAGATCTGGTGCACGAGTCCAACACCTGGAACTTCTCACCACTGATTGTAACACAGGCACACACAGACTCATGTTAGCAAAAGGTGGTTAGCCAGGTTGTAGTCTTAAGTTAGTACTGAATTATGTGTTTTGCGAGGGGAGAGCAATAGCATGTCCCAAACTGAGAGTGAATGTGTATTGAGGTCTATGAACCCCTATTGACCCCAAGCTGACCTGGAGCTGCGCTTGGTGATGAGCAACAGGTTGTTGAAGAGGAAAAGGTAGAGTGGGTGGTAAAGCTTCTTGCCCCGCATGGTCCTGGTGTTCTTGGGACCTGCCATCTGCTGCACCTCCCCCTTCTTCAGCAGCCAGCGAGAGTGGGAGATCACAGGCACCGACTGTGTGGAGCGGGCGGTAAGGTCAGAGGTCAAGGTGATCATCAATGATTCACAAACTGTTTGCCGTTAATCACATTTTTACTATATTGGACTCCTTCAAAGACAATCGCCTTTATCAAACTCTCCTGCTGCCATTTCTGACAGTGTAGCTAGTTGGCTATGTTGAATGTAGCCATGTGATAGAACTTGTGGATACACATACTTTAGATTTGAACTCCAGTGTTTTCTCAATGGTGATGAGTTCTTCGGTGCGACTCATCTTCCTCACACCCTCATTGCACTCTTTCACAATCTGACATGCGCCCCGAAAACCAGATAGATAAAGAACATAATTAGAAAATAGTAAGTTCACGCAGATCTAATTATTGATGCTCCAATTAAAAACACATTCCTTCATGAAATAATAAACTCAGTGTGAGAAAAAACATTCCATACTAAACATGAAGGGTTAATACTAAATGTAACCAACATAATAATGGCAACATTGTTCAACATTTAATACCATGTTTTGCCCCAAGCTGATAATTACTATAAACACCCTACCATGATTTAAACAAACGTTCACCGGGACAGAAATAAACCCAACCTAGCAACCCTGTCACCATTTCCAGAGAGGTTAGATTCTGCAAACTGGTTTGGGTACTAATCTTAGGCCCTCTCCAATAGTCTGGACCAAAGCCAACACCACGCCCTTTCTTCGTACCCGTTCCAGCTGCTGGTGTGCTTTGATGGCATTGGCCTCCCTCTTCGAATCCTCCTCTGCCTTCTTCAAAATGTTCTGGAAAAATATCAATGCAAGATCATCAAACTCTCCTTCTAGCATTTCTGATAGTGTCACTAGTTTGCCATATTGAATGTATTTGCCTTGCCATATACCTACTCGTAAATACACAACTTGTATTTTGTTGTGCATGTAATTTTTATGTAATTTATGTAATTCATGTGTAACTTTGTGTGATCTTGCACCCTCTTCGCTTTATTTTGGCCACGTCGCTTTATTTTGGCCACGACTTGTGTATATAAGGGCGAAAATATGGATACTTTAATGTCAGTTTGTAGTAAAAAAAAGTCACAAATCACTATGTTCAAAAACTCCACGCTCACCCCATTTTTCTACACTCTTGGTTTAGTCCACTCTTGCTCCACCTACCTGGACCAACAATTTGAGCCGAGTGATCCTCTGGAAGGGTAGGATGAGAAAGGAAGTGAAGGAGAGACCTCTGACAGTTGGTTGGTTCTCCAGCTGAGCCATAGCCTCACGAAACGACTGGTTTCCCTGTCTGGACAAAACACAGGTATATTGAATCTACAATAGTGAACGTCAATACAAAACACAAGTGTGTTCAATTTACAACAAGACAAAGCTTATACATTGTGTGAATGTGTCGTGTAAAGCGTCCACCACAGCCAGAAAATTATTTTCGTAACGTGAACTGATTTGGTAGCTTTTTTCCAGTTTGACCTATGCTTCCAGGTATAGAAAGGTAAGCTGTTGCTATATAAAAGTTTTTCACAGAGCAACAAACCACCATGAGTCATTTACAGTCCAAATACACAGACCACACTCATCCGTATATTTATACTATGTGACCTACAAATCCAAAGTCACCTGTTGACTTCATCCTGTCTTGACAGTGCACCCAATGTCCAGCAGAGGGCCTACCATTAGCCTGACATATCTAGTTTTGCAAACCTACTTTTTTCCCTCAAGTTTATGAAGTATCAGAGGTTTTCATTTTGCAACCATCACTTTTACTATATTGTGCGATGAAGGCTTCATGAAGTTTGTCAATAATCTTTTGTGGAACGAGAGTCAGAAGTGAAACTTTCAGCCAACCAGGAAGTGGACCTGTGAAAGCTGCCCACCATGTCTAACGTCACTAGAACATAGGTGACTCACGTTACGGGCACAAATGTACTGTAACTAGTTGTAGTCTGTAATGCTATGACAACAATTGCTATCATCAATCTACAATGGGCAGAGTATATATTATATAGAGTTTAGATTATATAGAGTGTATATTATATAGAGTTTATGTTAGGGTGTGTATTATATAGTTTATTATATAAAGTTTATGTTAGAGTGTGTATTATATAGTTTATTATACGGAGTTTATATTATATAGAGTGTGTATTATATAGAATCTTCCAGCAGCAATTTTAATTAATAAGTCAAATAATGAGCGTTGTTCCTGATTATTTTGTCGAATCACTGGGCAAAGGTGGTTCTTAAACATGAAGACTGAACACAACCAATTAGAAACTTTAGAAGGGGTTTAGCTAACAATCTGTATAACATATGGACACAGAAGTTAAGTGAAGCAAACTAACCAAATTATACAAGATTTACCGTACTTCTGTGTTTCAGAGAGTATATCATACAATACTACAGTATATCATACAATATGTCACCACATGTAGGCCTATGACTAAATATATTGTAAACCATAATATACATTATATACGCTATATAAACATAATGTGTTTGTCCCATGTTTCAGAAGCTGAAATAAAAGGTCCTAAAAATGTTTCAAATGCTCAAAAACCATATTTCTCTCAAGAGAAATCCTTATATGATCTGTAATGGATTAGTCTTAAAATTGTTGCATGTTCCGATTATATACAGTATTTGTGTAATTAATGTAAACCCTAAATTATTCAGCCTTTATTCCTTGCTTTCTCCAAAGACCTAAAATCTAAAAAAAATTGTTGTTTTCACCCAGGGAGTGTGTGGTTCAATTGATACTGGCTCATCTCCTTGCAACCTACATGCTGTCTTGGATGCCCTGTAGTGATGCATGCTTCAGAACATCAAAGTGTATTGTCAGGTATGTGGTGATCAGGTTTAGGTAGGTTACTTTTTAAATGTAATCAGATTACAGTAATCAGATTACAATAAACAATTGTAAATGGGTAACTAGTAATTGTAACAGTTTACATTTCAAATGTAACCTACCCAACCCTGGTGATGATGCAGGGACAGGACCAATGTTGTCTAACTTCACAACCAACCACAACTCATTGCTGCTGCCTGGTCAGCCAACCAGCATGCCATCATTACGAATACAAAACCTGCTCTAGTCTGTCCTGATTAAAACACAAAGACAGACTGACTGACTCACACACACACACATATCGAGAGAGGAAATATTTGCGTCATCTAGATGGGGACAGAATGTATGCGGAGGTGTTGTTATACAAGCCACAGCTCCAGGTGCTTTCTCGGGGGGTCTCGTCAGTCACTTTCCATTGTTCAGAATGTCATTGCCTCGTGACACACATACAGTATGATTCAGTACATTGTCTGATGTGGAATTTGGACTAGAGGAGGGGGAAGTCCCTACCGCTGTTTTCACATCTGTGTTAAAGTAATAGAGGTGTGGCTTCTAGAATCTTTGCATATATAAATATCTGCGTTGACGCTATTTCGAAACATTAGCAGAATCGTTTTCATTTACACAAAAATGACAAATTGATATTTTAATAGATGCCTGCATTAATACACTTATGATAATTCGTTGAGGTATTGACAAATATCTAAATTAGCAAATAGAATGGGGCTGCCTGTCTAAAAGGAACAAATAGAAATTACCTGTGATTTTATACAATAAATAGCTGTGGGCCAGCAAGAAGAAAATGATGGGCCAGATGAACCTTTGAAACAGTGTAAACTTCCCAGTAGCATTAAATTCCACAATGAAAACATTATGAAATAAAGGAGATGCAAGGCTTGTGCCAATAGCTTTATTTCTCAAGATAGTTGTAATGTTGCTATGTAGTAGAAATGCAGTTAAGATAATTTAACATATACTTTACCAACGTGAATCAATTCAAATGATTCCCCTTTGGCTACCCTGCAATTCCAGAGTTCAAATGTTGCTCTGTGAACCTCCAATTTCATGAACGTACTGTAAAAGACATCTGTATCAAAGCAATTCCATTCAGCAACTGAATTGGTTCATCACTGCCCTACATGCTCGCCTACATCTGCTTCCTTGGCAAACCACAACATATTTCAGTGCATAGCCTACTTTCGTTTTAAGTGAATTGACTAATTTAAATGCATCTGATAAAAGTTGAAGGTAAACAATGCCCACACGACCATTCATCTAAAATCCCCTTTAACCTGAAAAGTCCCACTTTCCAAATAACTTGGACAGAAAAAAAACATATTGGATTAGAAGAGTAATGAAGACAGCCGGTACACTTGTTGGACGATTTACAGTACATATTTACTAACTACACATCCCCGATTGACTACACAGGTGCCTGACCTGAAAACAGGGAGTTGCACAAGGGTGACTTGTCAAGGTAACTGCATCCAACGTCTTACCCATCTACCCTGGGCAGTGCTGTACCAATTTGTACCACCCCTAGTAGAGCCCCCAGGCATAGCCTTAACATCACAACCAGGATTTGAACCCTTCCCACCGTGACGCAGTTGTGCTGTGAGACATTGACTTAGAACACTGTTCCACATGGAAATGCAGGAAAGCCAATTGTAACCCTCAAATTAATAACAACAGAATAATACTTACTGTATTACAGATCAAAGAGCTTACTACTTATATTGTGCTTTTGTAGAAATACGTTTTGAGAAGTACCCACAGAATGCGTCGGTAGTTCTTCTCCTGGTACACCTGGTTGATGACATAGGAGATGAAGACATTGAAGTGGTTGACGGCGTGGAACCAGACAATGTCACACACTTCTGAGATCTGAATGGATTGTTCAATACGATTCTCAAGGTCCATCAGGAACCTAAGGTAGAACGTATGACATTATCAGCAGAAGACAGTGTGTAAACATCACTATACAACTATTACAGCGTAATAAGGACTTGTTTACCTTTGAACTTTCCGAAAGATCAAAGACGTTTGGCAGGGCTGACTAGTTACACTTGCAGGCAAATGCTTATCTTACCTCTCGCTGGCCTTCATCACATCCTCAATGTTGGAGAACAGGAAGTGCATGTCTGATTGGCTGAGTGTCTTGACCAATAGCGGGTTCTTCAGGAAGTGGGTCTCCAGTAACTCCAGACTCTTGTAGTAGGATGCCTCTGAAGTCACCAACTCAAACATGGCCTACAGAATAGGTCACATCATGAAAACTTTCTCACAATCATCAAACATTTAAGCGTGGATCCTTCTTTGTCTGCCATATCTTCCAAAACCTGAAGGATACCACAACATATGAACCCGGTACCTACCTATACAGTCAATACATCCCACACAACTTTGATGAACACGTGTAACATGTAGAAGCAGATTCTCCATATAATATTGATTATTTGTATATATCAGGCTGATTGATTATTACTGTATTCATGATTGAACCAATCAATACTCTAACAGTGTTCTATTTATCACTGTATCTCTTTTAAGCAATCAAACATTCTTTTACTCAGCATTGATTAGGTCACTCATAAATACAGTCAGAATCAATCAGACTGATATATACTGTTGAGAATTATATTCTATATAATCATGTTTAAATACAGTTTGAACAGGTTAGAATGGTATTACTAGATGAGAGAGTTATATGGCTATAGTTAAGGGCCTGTTGTAGGAACATTACAAGTTACAGACAGGGAGACATGTTCAGGGTCAAGACAAGACTTTCCTTTAGGAGAGGAGATGAAGGAAGCAAGGCCAACAATGACGTAAGACAGAGAGAGCCCTTACAGCCGTATACTATAACATCAGAATAAGCTTTAGCTTATGGCTTAGGACTTATAACTTGTAACTCTGTTATATATTAGACAGCTTACAACTATATGAACTATTGTAGGTTAGACTGTAATTCCATCACAGGTCTAATACATGTAGATGCCATTCAGACTAATAGAACAGGACATTTTACTGACAAAACATTTAGACAGATAGGGGTTACTGAGTTATTCAGAAAGGAGTACACTTCGTAGTATGGACACTCAAGGTTAGGAGTAGTGGCCTTTACATTAAGAGATAGTAACCTACGTAGATAAGAGGTTGAGGTGACCTGCACGTGTTCTCTCATGAGACAAGTCACGAGTTGAGTAGAACCTTCTAGAAGGTATGTGAACAACAATGCAAAGGCTATATAAGTCAGTTCCATATGATCATTCGGGGTATTTTTTCAGAACCCGTCTTGATTTCCTTGTTATGAGATGACCCTGTTTCCGTAACGAGAAGTACTTATTAAACATTCTATTATCAACCGCATCCTGACTCCTGAAATCATCATTTCAACAAAGATCTTACCAAGCCGAATATTTAACACTTAACATAGTAATGATAAATATTATATGAAGAAGCTGCTTCTACAAACTTCTGAACCAGAGAACGTCTTTACCTCCCATACCCTCTGCAGCACCACTCCTGCATCCACTGTATGACCTTTGACCTCTCACCTCCTGGATGATGACCTCTTTCTGGGGCAGCTGGTGAAGCAGGCCACTCTGCTGGACCACTTCCAGGTTCTGCCACAGACTCAGAGAGCAGGAGTTGTTCCTCAGCTGGAGCTGCAGGGTTGGCCCTCCTGATCCCGCACTGACCCCCGAGGTCAACCCGTCCTTCTGCCTCCGCTGCTCGATTTCCTGCTGCTTGGAAGTGTCCCGGTACTCCTGGTAAAGGAAGGCTGGAGGGACAAAATAGTGTCAGAATAGAGGAAGGACAGCAAGACAACATGATTTAGAGGGCACAATGTCCATGTTTAGTTGATTGATGATGATGATAATGATACAGGGTAATGGTCTTGTTAACAGACATTATACAGTGTGCAGTATGTGGCCCATTACTCACCACCGCAATTTGTTCTCTTTATCCCATCCCTGATCACCACACACAGACACACAAACCTAGCCCAATTGTATCAGAAAGATGACTAGAAAGTAGATATTTGTGCACTGATTTGCGTGGTGGTAATCTGCAGTGTAATACAGCGTTCTGTGTTCAGACAGGTTAAGGGGACTTTGAACAGCAATGTTGCATAAGGCCCCTCAGCCAAATTCAACAGCTCGTCTAGGTGGGCGTCTGGACTAGCACTTATATAAGGCAAATAACAGATATATAAAGTGAGGGACCAAGGAAGATACAAAGGTAAGTTGGAGGCAGAAGGAGAAACAAAGTGATTAAACCAACAAGTACATATGTTTATTGACACTACAGAACCATATTTTAAGCACCATTTACTGGACTTGACTAGCTGGAGTACACAGTTGACACTCGTTTAAAAATTAATGAACACTGCCTATTCTTTTTAATTAAGGCAATGCTTTTCTGTTATGCTGTTGTTGCTAGCAGTGTGTGTACATTCTTATGCAAAAGTTTAGGAACCCCTGACAATTTCCATGATTTTTATAAATAAATAATTGGGTGTTGGGATTAGCAATTTCATTTTGATATATCAAATAACTCAAGGACAGAGTAATATTTCAGTAGTGAAATGAGGTTCATTGGATGAAAAGAAAATGTGCAATAAGCATCAAAATGAAATTAGACAAGTGCATACATTTGGGCACCCCAACAGGAATATTACATCAATATTTACTTGAGCCTCCTTTGTAAAAAATAACAGCCTCTAGACACTTCCTATAGACTGCAATGAGTGTCTGGATTCTGGACAAAGATATTTTGGACCATTCCTCTTTGCAAAACATCTCCAGTTCAGTTAGGTTTGATGGTTGCCTAGCATGAACAGCCCACTTTAAATCACCCCACAGATTTTCAATGATATTCAGGTCTGGGGACTGGGATGGCCATTCCAGAACAATGTACTTGTTCTTCTGCATAAAATTTTCAGCAGTCTTTTGGGTCGTTGTCTTGTTACAATATCCATCCCTGGTGTAACTTCAACTTTGTGACTGATTCCTTTACATTTTTCTCAAGTATCTGCTGATATTGACTGAAATCCATGCGACACTCAACTTTAACAAGATTCCAATTACCGGGAGTGGCCACACAGCCACACAGCATGATGGAACCTCCACCAGATTTTACTGTGGGTAGCTGTGTTTGTCTTGGAATGCTGTGTTCTTTCGATGTCATGCATAACGCCCCTTGTTATGACCAAATAACTCCATCCTTGTTTCATCAGTTCACAGCAACTTTTTTCAAAATGAAGCTGGCTTGTCCAAATGTGCGTTTGCATATCTCAAGCAATTCTGTTTGTGGCGTGTGTACAGAAAAGGCTTCTTCCGCATCACTCTCCCGTACAGCTTCTATTTGTGCAAAGTGCGCTGAATTGTTGAACGATGCACAGTGACACCATCTGCACCAATATGACGTGTAGGTCTTTGGAGGTGGTCAGTGGGCTGTTTTTGACCGTTCTCAACCTTCTTTGTCTTTGCGTCTATGATATTTTTCTTGGCCTGCCAATTCTGGCCTTAACAAGAACTGTGCCTGTGGTCTTCCATTTCCTCACTATGTTCCTCACAGTGGACACTGAGAGCTTAAATCTCTACGATAGCTTTTTGTAGCCTTCCCCTAAACCATAATGTTGAACAATATTTGTTTTAAGGTCATTTGAGAGTTGTTTTGAGGCCCCTATCTTGCCACTCAAAGTGAGAGTCA
>JACXGM010008523.1:0-28991 GCA_016801145.1 Umbra pygmaea | reverse complement strand
AAACAAAGAATTACCGACATGGCATACTGGGGCTTTGGGGCTTATATACCCATCTAATTGCTAACACTCCACAGCTGTGTAACGGTACACGGGTTGGAGCAATCACCCAGACATAGAGAAGGCTAGACCATCTGTAAACATAAAGTGTGCTAGAATGCCAAGTACAACATATAACATAGAAGATGCCTAATATTCTGGCAAGTTAGATCGGCGGACAGGGTAGGAGGAGGAAAGGGGTGCAACAGTATGCTAGAAACTAAAGCTTGGTCCCGTTGGAAAGGGGAGAATTAGACGCAAATAATGAGTGGTGGCTCATCTCTGTGGGTTACTCACAGCTTGAGATATTGCGCCTCAAATCTGACGATGGTCTTTCTGTTTGACTAAAAATATCACAGACAGGAAGTAGGAAGTGAAAATAACAAAATAACAAATTTACAATGATGTAGGACATCATCCTGCATAAAACAACAATTTTTGCAGTTGGAATTTAGCTCTGTTTTACAAACTTATAGAAATCTAGTTAGAAATGAGTGTAGCATTTTGAAGTTGACTTGATTGTATGGCCCCCAAACATTGCACACTGGTCCAGGACCCCTGGGGGCTTGACAATAAGCAATAAAAAAATGTATTCAATATAGATAACATGCTTATACATGTAAAAAACAACAAAAAATACATACATTCTCTAGTTTTTTGGGATAAACATTTAATTAAACATAAAATTCAATGACCCAGGATGTTGGATTTCATTCATCCATTTTGTAGCCATGGGTCTTTTGAATCCAAACCATAAGGCACTTCACTGTAGGTCAAAGTATGACCTTTCTAGAGGCCAACAAGTCAACTGTGTGACAGGCGGGCTAAAGCCCCCCAAGACCTTGAAGGATTAAGGATGGTTAGATTGTTTGACCTGAATACAAGATAAATATTATTTTTTGCCAATGTAACAAGATTTTTAAAACTTGATTTTTTTGCAGTGTACATGACAAACACAATGCAATTGTAGAAAACAGCAAAGCCAAATAGGGAGCAGGCTAGGCTGCAGGCTATTAGCCAGTCTGCCAGCTTAGAGGAGTCCACCACTAGCATAGCCAGTGAAGTGAGCTCAGTTTTTCTCCCACCTTGTGGGAGCTTTGCTGTGGAATTGGAATAGATATTTATAAATCAGTCATCTCAAACAGTGATACACATTTGCAATATTGGTAGTCTTGGATATGCAGTTAAATATTTTGACACTGACACATTTTTCATAATTTGGGCTCTGTACACGACCACAATGGAATTGAAATGAAACAACCAAGATGCAATTGAATTGCAGACTTTCATCTTTAATTCAAGGGGTTGAACAAAAATATTGTATAAAATGTTTAGGAATTGCAACCATTTTCATACACAGTCCCGTTATTTCAGGGGCTTAAATGTAAAAGGACGAATTAAAACAATCATAAATAAAAATTTAGATTTTTAATACTTTTTTGAGAATCCGTTTCCGCCTTGTGGAAAACACGGACGGAATTGCGGAATCTATCAATAAAAACTGAATTTACTTATAACACGGAATCTCTTGGAATTTGCATATTTCGAGCAATCTATATATATATTTTCTATGATCCAAATATATTCCAGTTATATTAACAACTGTCATTGAGTTTGACCTAATAGGCTACAAAAGGCAGCAAACATGGAACTTAATTTGCGCTTTACATATAGGCTATGCAGTGTGTTTCTCTACCGAATTTGGCCAGCATGCGCTCCTAGTTAAAACGTTGTAATCCGCTTGATAACTGACAGCTATTAACAACGGTATTCACTCCATTCTAAATTTTCCAATCAAACAACGCTTGTTTTTCCTCAATTCAATCACTTATCCAAATGCATATAACTATAGACTACTATGTTCCTTCGCCTGAAGCAATTCTGACGGTCTTGCTAATCAGGCAGCTCTCACTAGGGTGAGCAAGGTCGAAATAGCGGGGCTGCTGCCGAATGTTATGGCTTTGTCCACACGATTGCGCCTGATTCAACTTCTTAAAATAACGTTTATAAATATTTTTGTTTGTCGTTGTTCCACTTTTCTTCCATATCTTAGGAAATCTTTGTCTACTCCTTTATTTTTTATTGTGGGTAGATTCATCTGTAAGAAGAAATAATGTGTTATTAACATGACTAATATTTCGTGAAATAGCCTTCTGCCTGTCTAGAAATAAGTACTTTGATCATATGGAAAGTAAATTTAGTCTACCTGGGAATGATTGTTCAAACTGTACAGCAAAATTCTCTATATTTTATGTTCGGGTGCGGGCTTCTGAACGCAACTTTTGTCCAAATCACGAAAAAAATAATACGGATTTCATAGGGCCCTACTTTTCAGGCAATGACTGCTTGAACTCTAGAACGCATGGACATCACCAAACGCTGGGTTTCCTCCTTAGTGATGCTTTACCAGGCCTTTACTGCAGCTGTCTTCAGTTGTCGGTTGTTTGTGGGTCTTTCTGCCTCAAGTTTTGTTTTCAGCAAGTGACATGAATGTTAGATTGGGTAGAGATCAGGCCTTTGCAGAGTATTCCACTAATTTGCCTTAAGAAACTCCTGCATTGTTTTCGCAGTATCTTTTGGGTCATTGTATATCTATATTGTATATCTATAAAGTGAAGCACTGTCCAATCACCTTTACTGAATTAGGCAGAGTCTGAGCAGGCAATATATCCCTATACACTTCAGATTTCATCCGGCTGCTTCTGTCTTCTGTCCCATCATCAATAAACACTAGTGACCAGTACCATTAGAAGCCATGCATGCCCACGCCATCACACTGCCTCCACCGTGTTTTACAGATGATGTGGCATGCTTTGGATCATAAGCCTTTCCAAGCCTTCTCTGTACTTTTCTTCCCATCATTCTGGTACAGAAAAATCTAAGTTTCATCTGTCTTGAGAATGCTGTTCCGGAACTAGGCTGGCTTTTGTAGATGTTGTCTGACAAAGTCCAATCTGCCCTTTCGTTCTTTTGAGGCTTATGAATGGTTTGCACCTTGTGGTGAACCCTCTGTAATTGCTCTTGTGAAGTCTTCTCTTTATGGTAGAATTGGATAATGATATGCTTATCTCCTGGAGAGGTTTCATCTCTTGGCTAGATGGGTTCACAGCAACAGCTTATAAATTTAAATGCCACACCTGGAATCAACTCCAGACCTTTTAGCTGCTTAACTGATCAAGAAATGATGAAGGAATAGCCCACACTTTTTCCCGGAAGCAGCTTTGAGTTAATTGTCCAATTACTTTTGGTCCATTGAAAAAGAGGGTGAAACAAATTAAAGAGCTGTAATTCCTAAACTCTTCCTCCAATTTAGATGTGAATACCCTCATATTAAAACTGAAAGATTGCACTGTAGGCCCATATTCATTATGTAACTTAAATATATGTTGGTAAACAGTCAAAATAATGAAACTTGTGTCAGTGTCCAATTATTTCCGGAACTAAATGTAGATTTTAATCAATGTTATGCCACATTAGTGAATTTCTATAAAATAAATTTAAAATCCCTCTTGACCGATATTGTGTACTTTCAGACACAAGGAGACATGGCTTCATTCACAAAACACCTACCCCCACACACTCACACATGATATCAGTCTGTTGCGCCTGTTTGAATGTCAACCATGTCTAGCTAATGATCTACCATGATGCAAGGCAATTAGCCAAATATTAAATGGTCCCTTTGAACTGGCTACCATTAGTCAAATGTTTTAAGCAGTACATATATTGTATAATGTATACAATATTAATACGTTAATATCATTTTGTTTAATTCCACTTTTGTCAAACGCACTCTGAAATCAGTGACGGCCATGTCTCGTTCAACTGAAGCAATAACATTATTGTAAGATTGAGGTGTGTTAACCCCGGTGTCCTGGACAAATGTCCAATCTGGCCTTCATGGCCTTCAACACCGTCATGGCAACATAACCATCCCCAGCTTTCAATTGGCTCTTTCATCCCGTCCCCCACCCCTTCCCCCACGCCGTTGCTGCAAATGAGAAGCTGTTCTCAGTCAACTTGCCTGGTAAAATAAAGGTAAACTAACCAACGAATACAATGAGCAAAGCAATAAATAGAAGGAGGCCTGTTACTCCTGGCCCCAATGACACATCTGATGAAAATGACCTTGGACTACATTGAGTTAACTACAAGCTAATGCACAAATCTCTGCAATCTTATCAGAATGATTGTTTACCATTGCAGTGAATTTTAGGCACTGTGTTGGTTTGCTCAAAATCCAATTTCCAGTAAATATGCCATTGCAAAGTGTGTGGCAAACAAAAAAGTCTGTATTAGGTAGCAGTGACTAAAACATGTTCATTCGCAGCACAAGCTCCAACCATGAATATCTATTTACATACTGGCACATTCAGTCACCATGGACATCTGCTGAACTTTAAACACAGAGTAGTTACTTGAACATCTGAAGCACATTGAATCTTTTATGTATGTGTGTAGAAACCTACGCATAGGCTATGGTAGATTTCACTCATAGTAGAAACGTGATCCCCATATATTGATATATTGATATTTTCTCCAACTGCAGAGTAATGGCGTCTACTTTAAGAGAGACATCACACTGAAAAGCCTGTTCATCTACCGCAAAGATGACAAGAAGCCTGTCAAGAAGTACTCGGTTCAAATTGTGTCAACCGACAATGTTATTGAAAAAAAGCCTGTTTGTTTACCTCTGAAAATAAGGTCCAGGCACTTGTCAAATTTTAAAAGTCTGTTCCATTGATATTTTCTCCTATTGCAGAGTTAAGAGAGACTTCACAGTGAAAAGCCTGTGTGGAGACTTCACGGTGAAAAGCCTGTGTGGAGACCTCACGGTGAAAAGCCTGATTGTCTCCCTCAATGATGACAAGATGACTGTCAAGGACACCTTGGTGCAAATGATGTCAACCCAGAGTTTTAATAAAGAAAAACCTTTTTGTTTACCTCCAAAACTATGGAAACTTTGACACTTGTCAAAAGGGCCTTGTGAAACAAACTTTGATTATAATCATGCAAAATTTGACTCTCATAGAGGACATTTTACAGTTATCTTACCAGGCAAGATGACTGAGAACATACTGTAGTCTCATTTATAGCAGTGGCCTGAAGAGAAGTAGGGTTGGAGGAGAGGGAATGTATGAGCCAATTGAAAGCTGGGGATGATTAGGTTGCCTTGATGGTATTAAGGTCAAACTGGAAATGTGACCAGGTCACCGGGGTTAACACCCCTACTCTTACAATAAGTGCCGTGGGATCTTTAGTGACCACAGGACACCTGTTTAACATCCCATCGGAAAGACAGCACCCTACACAGGGAAGATGTCCGCGTCACTACCCTGTCACTACCCTGGGGCATTGGGAATGATCTTTAAATCCCCTTCTTCGGGCAGCATTGGTCTCCCATCCAAGGATTGACATGTTTAGATTTAGAAGCAAACCAGCAATGGAATACAGGGTGCTATGATACCTTAATACAGGGTGCTATGATACCTTAATACAGGGTGCTATGATACCTTAATACAGGGTGCTATGATATCTTAATACAGGGTGCTATGATACCTTAATACAGGGTGCTATTCCGCTGGCAAGTAGTAACTAATTACTAATTACTTACAGAAGATTACAGAAGATTATAGATGATTCTGAATAACAGATGGAAAGAAGGTTTCAAGAGACAAGTGTAAATAATAATGCTCACAATGTTTCACTGAATAATTTACAGAGGGTGTGGTATTTTGTAAATGATAATGAACAAACATTGAATAACCAACAGAGCTAATTTGATAGTCAGATGTATGGACAAAGATACCTGGGGATTTTAGGAAAATGTAACCATCCAGGAAATCCCTAGCCACTCTTGTATTAGTTTGCTTTAAATGACATAGCGGTGACCTGTTTAAAAGTGTGTTTCAAATACCTGTCCTCAAGTAAAAATGTATAGTTTGTCTCTCAGTGCTTGTGAGAACAGGTAATGCTTTAATGAACTTGTTTTAACACAACAGTGTCTTATTACAGTACATTATTCAGGATTTTGTTTTTATATTATATGATATTACATTTGTACATTTTAGACGTTTAGCGGACTTTCTTTTCCACTTAGAACATGTTTTACTCGAGATAAATGAAAACATGTTTTGGTTATTTGGGAAAGAATCAGAATGAATCAATTTTATCAGAATATACCATGGCTAATAACTGTTTTTAGTTAGAGTGCAAGGACATCCCTTAGCAATGGTATATTGGCAATATATCACAATCAGCAAATGACTAATTGTGCATATAATCCAGTTTCCTACACAATTAGAATAGTAAAAAGAGATGTGATATCATACCAGGGATATATGTCTCAGATTTCATGGCCGTCAGCCAATCAGCATTCAGGATTCAAGTAATAAATCACAGTGAACACTAGGTTATTAGCATTGAAATTGTTTTCTATGGTTAGTATTATTATTAAATTAGACATTTCAAATCTGATTTTGTCCTCCTATTCTAGCACCTTGTTTAGTATCTACTTCTAGACTGCATTCAACACAGGGTAATGTCCCTTTCACTGCACTGTGGCACTGGGATTTGATCTTAATCCGTATTTGTGTAAATATATAGTGGTATTTTAATCAGATTTTAATTTTTTATGTAATCCTGGCTATTTATTATTTTTGCCACTGTTGAGAAGTAGATTCTATATAATCATGTTTAAATACAGTTTAAACAGTTTAGAATGGTATTACTAGATGAGAGTCTTATACACCTACGATTAGAGGCCTGTTGGAAGATTTTAAGACATGTTATACTGTCTGAAGACAGACAAGGAGAAGATTCATGGTCAAGCCATGAGTACAGAAAGGTTTGTTATGGTAAAGATAAGACTTTCCTTTAGGAGGGGAGTAGTTGGTCACTATGACAACAGGTGACTGACACAGGGAACAAGGCCAAGAGTGTCTTTGGACAGAGAGGGCCCATCAAGGTACTGTTTTTATATTATAACATTAGAATGAGACTGTAGCTTATGGTTTAGGACTTATGGCTTATAACTCTGTTATATATTAGACTGCTTATAACTATATGAACTGTTGTAGGTTAGATTTTCAAAATATAGAGGCTTTTTATTAACTATTGTATTAGAGTTTAACCACAACAGATGTTGTAAAATTTGGTCTCTAAGTCAATTGCAACCAACTTTGTTAGGTGTGTAGCTAATGCTTAAAATTAGGTTTGGCTGCATTGACTTGAGTGGAGAATGATTACTTCCCTACTGGAATTTTGCCAGATTTCCTGAAGAAGTTAACTTTCAATGTGAACATCTGTAGGGCACGGGGGCCATGTCACCGGGCCCCTATTAGGATATTTATAAACATGCCTCGCTTGTCATAATGTACACAAATACAACATCATGTGAACCTGTTCATCCCCAAGCGTATAAACCTGAACATTTATTTGACCAGATTGGTAAATGTAAAATAAAGGAAACATATACACTGGCCCTGTTTCCCAAATGTGTGTTCTGTATCTAAAATGTTCAATTTATTTCTATCTGTATGCACATCCTGTATCATAACAATTTCAGTGCAGGCAGAGTACAAGAGCATCTCAGCAGTGTGAATGCCACAGAACAGATTAGCGTGAATGGCATTTACTCTGACAGTAGTTGTCACTCCAAGTCTAGCTCGACCCTCCTCTCTGCGAATGAGAGCTGAATGTATACAGTAACAGACAAGGCAACATCGAGTCAGAGAGCAGCACACATTTTGGCCCTTCTACAAGTTCATCTTAATTAATCTTGGTAGTTAAGAAGAAATTGTCTGTTTTTGACGTATTGTAACGGGGAGAGGCTTAGGGAATGGACACGGATGACGTGTTTGGCACCCTGGTGGGCATTTTATTAACACAACAAGCATTATAACGGGACTAGGTGAGAGAATAATCAAACTGAAACAAACGCCTTTGGCTCAGAGGTGTTAAATTACATTTAGCCGGGGGTCTGCATGGCATTATGGGCTAAGTCGCTGCATTGCAGGAGAGTCTACGTCATGACAGTCAGTGGTTCGAGCATGACTGTGGGTTCTCCGGCTTCCCCCGGATATCCTGAATGAGGCGGTGCAAATTGGCATAGCGCTGCCTGGGATTGGGGATAGATGAGCCGAATCGCCTGCCTTGCCACCTCGCTCTCCAACGACTCCTTGTGTGCAGATCGGGCGCCTGTAAATTCAATAACGGAAGTATAGTTGGTGAGCGTAATCATCCCGTACATGACCCGAGGAAAAACCTCCATGTTGGATGAGCAACGATCCGGCGACTCTGCGACTTGTGGTTGGATGAACTTGTGGGTGGATGAACCATTGGAGGTCTGGCAGTCGTGATCTTCGCGGCTCCACAATTCTTTTCCTTAGACGCTTCTTTAGATCTTTGCATTTCTTCTGGTGCAGCTCCTTTTCCAGCTCTTAACTCTATGGCTGTTGGTCCATCTTTCTCCTGTCTGGTTATTCTATCTCCTGGAGCGCCTTTATGTCTCCCCTGACAAGGCTCAGATGCAAGGCAGGCTTGCAAGGCTGGGGCTGGACATCCTGGCCTTTTTTCTTGGGGGCTTTGGTTAGACTCTTCTGTAGCAGGCAGAGGTGTGTTCACGTCTTAGTATTTATCCACCTGGCAATTATCAACTGTTTTTTTTACAGAATCACCTTTTCATCTAGTGTTCATGTTTTCATTCCAGTTTCCTTAGTGTAAATCAACAGTTAGATGACTAACATGCAAAAGAATTGACAACCGACTGATTTTCCTCTGGCAGACATCAATGCTATGTACTGCTGAATGACACACTGGGTTCATGTTGAGAGCAGTTGATGTAATGGGTGTTGGAATATCTTTTGAATGCTTTCTTGCTGTTAATTGCATTGTCAACTTGGAGTAGTACTTAATGGTCTACAAAGTCAACCGTTCACTGTATCTTACTTATTGAGACAAGAAATGTGTTGAAAGGTTTTTTCAAATTTGTCCTCACTGACAGTGTCTGTTAATTTTTCTGTCTGAATGTAACGCTATGTGAGAAGGACCTGCAATGCATTTTCTTTGTACATCGAATTAAGCTTTGGTCTGTTTTTCAGTATTAACAAGTTTCATTATATTCTGCGGTGGAATTGTGTGTATTAATTGTGACAAGAAAAATTGCAGTGGGTAAAAATAACATGCTGTTTGTAGATAACATCAGTTGATTTAACAACAGCAAATTATGCTAGTAAAAATTATTTACATTGGGACAGTTTAATAGATTTGATTCATGTTGGATTTACATGATTTAATTACATAAGCTGGAACCATTTAGGTTAAGTAAATATTACACATTTAATTATTTCATTACTATCATTGTTCAATTTACATGATTTAATTAGGTTGGAATTATGTTAAAATTACGTAAATAATGGATTTCTAATTGCAACACATAATTAAAATCCCCTTATTTTTATATTCATTCGTCATTCAAACCATTTGGTATGTAGTGACACTACGGTGGATAGGGCCGTCCAATCAAACAGAAGTGCACAGTGTAGGGAGAAGTTAGTGATTAGGGATGCACACAGAAATAGATACACATACTAAACACTACAGCAGTGCACCAAGACACACAAATATACATAGAGGTACACAGGGACTCACAAGTGTGGCTATGTGTTCTTCTCTCAGATGCAGTTAATAAAATTCAAACTCACAAGACACCTCCAATAAATATGGGAATAATATGCATGTGCACGGCACACACTGACCCTGTAACAGCCACAATCCATCCGTGTCTACCTCCTTCTATATACAGTATATAAACCTGTCTCTCTCTATCGCTTCTAGCCTCTCTACTTCCATTTCTCCCTTGCTCCCTCCCTCCACTCGTACTCGGTTCCTCCCTTCTTCAATCTCTCTCTTCCTTCAGCTCACTCTGCACCCATTCTGCAGCAGGTCAGATGTTGTTTATCACCTCGGTACGCTCCCACGGGACAGCTCTGCACATCATGCGAAACTGCCAAGTCAGCAACCTGTGTGTGTGTGTGAGTGTGGGTGTGTGTGTGGTAGCGGTGTGGTGGTGCACCCAATGTGTGTTCCAGTGCTGTGTGTGTGTGTGTGTGTGTGTTTGTGTGTGTGTGTGGGTGTGTGTGGGTGTGTGTGTGTGTTCATATGTGTGTGTGTGTGTCTGTGTATCAAGGCAGAATAAGTATGTTGTCACCGCTGGATGCCAGACTCTGGAAACTGGGGTCATGGGTCAAACCTGTCACCACGGCAACAGAACCAGGAAACCATGTCAGGAATCCAAAACAAACTAGGCATTTTCCCTATGTGCATTATGTTGGAGACCAAACTTTTCACAGGTGAAATATTATTGTTGTTTATATTATGTCTCATAGTCAATGTATCGATGACCAATTCGCAATTAATGGATTTGCGGTTACACAGCAGGTGAAAGAACGTCAATAAGCCAGAGAAGGGGTCTTGCTTCTACTTATACTTCTTGCTACCAGAAAGTATTTTCCAGCACATTCTCTAGCCAACAACAATGATATAGATTGCAGGCTTTCCGTCTACCACTAGGAGTTGATAGATCACAATGCTTACATCCACCCAATGTTCACATCTTTACGACCTGCCGACAATGGGGGTTTGGTATTCGTAGTTTTTCATATTTCATCAGCGTCCACGTTAGCCCCATGGACATCAACAGAAATCAAAAGACAGCCAAGTACATGATAATACAGTCGTATGCAAAATTTAGGCACCCCTGACAATTTTCATGATTTTCATTCATAAATTATTGGGTGTTTGGATCAGCAATATCATTTTGATCTATTAAATAACTGAAGGACACAGTAATATTTTGGTAGTGAAATAATGTTAATGGATTAACTGATAATCTGTTGATTGTAACTACCTAGCACTGAACACACAATTGGTTTGGTAAGCTCATTAAGCCTTGAACTTCATAGACAGGTGCATCCAATTATGATAACAGGTATTTAAGGTGGCCAATTGCAAGTTGTTGTTCTCTTTGACTCTCTGAAAAGTGGTAACATGGGGGCCTCAAAATGACTCTCAAATGACCCGAAAACAAAGATTGTTCAACTTTATGGTTTATGGGAAGGCTACAAAACACTATCGCAGAGATTTAAGCTGTCAGTGTCCACTGTGAGGAACATAGTGAGTAAATGGAAGACCACAGGCACAGTTCTTGTTAAGGCCAGAAGTGAAAGGCCAAGTGAAATATCAGAGAGGCAAAGATGAAGGATGGTGAGAATGGTCAAAAAGAGCCCACAGACCACCTCCAAAGACCAACAACATTATCTTGCTGCAGATGGTGTCACTGTGCATCGTTCAACAATTCAGCACACTTTTCACAAGGAGAAGCTGTGCGGGAGAGTGATGCGGAGGAAGCCTTTTCTGCACACATGTCACAAACAGAGCTGGTTGAGGTATGTAAACGAACATTTGGACAAGCCAGGTTCATTTTGGAAGAAGGTGCTCTGGAGTGATAAAACATAGATGTTAGGGTTATTCGGTCATAACAAGGGGTGTTATGCATGGAGGCAAAATAGCACAGCTTTCCAGGACAAAAACTTGGTACCAACAGTAACATTTGGTGGAGTTTCCATCATGCTGTGTGGCTGTGTGGCCAGTGCCAGTACTGGGAATCTTGTTAAAGTTGAGGGTTGAATGGATACCACTCAATATCAGCAGATACTTGAGAATAATTTAGAGGAGTCAATCACCAAATTGAAGTTACACTGCGGCTGGATATTTCAACTAGATAACGACCCAAAACACTGCTCAAAATCTACTCCGGCATTTATGCAGAGGAACAAGTACAATGTTCTGGAATGGCCATCCCAGTCCCCAGACCTGAATATCATAACTGAACTGGAGATGTTTTGCAAGGAGGAATGGGCCAAAATACCTTCATCCAAAATCCAGACACTAGAGGCTGTTATGTCTGCTAAAGGAGGCTCTTCTAAATATTGATGTGATATTTCTGTTGAGGTGCCCAAATTTGTGCACCTGTCTTATTTCATTTTGATGCATATAGCACATTTTCACTACTGAAATATTACTGTGTCCTTCAGTTATTTGATAGATCAAAAATGTATTACTGATCCAAACACTCAATTATATATAAATTAAAATCATGGAAATTGTCAGGGATGCCTAAACTTTTGCATACGACTGTATACTGAAGAAGAGTTTATAGTTGAAACAAAAAATACAAGAGCAAATATACAACATAATGACATAGCGATTACTTTGTCTCTTCACAATTTAAAATACAAATCAAGGTTGTCTTTTATCTGGCTTTAATACGAGATTCAGTTAGGGTGCTGTAAACGGAATATGAACTCCTGGCCTCAATTATGAAGCTGTACTGAGTCAGAGCAAAATAATTTGGAATGGATGGGTTTTACCTCCACAGACTGAAGCAGGTTAGTTATACATATTCACAAAATGGAGGGGCCACGCAGAGGGGAGCAGCTTAACCTGTCAAGCGTCACCACAAAACAGGGTTGGAGGATCGATTCCCACGGGGGGCTAATACAAAGTATACGCAGACGCTGACAGGACTTGCTAATTTTCCTTGTAAAATAATCATAAAAAATGTAAATGTTTTACTGTAGGGTAATTAAATTAATACTGTGTGAGTATTCCAGACAATGTTAGTATTTAGATATGCACACATCAAATAGCCTGTTCTTTTTTCCACTCGGCTGAGGAAGAACGGCAGGTGTTTTTGATTAATTACCATCGGCGTGCTGGTGGGTGGTAACAATCATAATGAAATCCATCCCTGAAACGAAACATAGGCTGAGAAGAATGTGTGCAGCATCTCATAGGAAATAAAAGGGATAATGTAATGTACCACTTCAAGGCATTATAGTTGGCATAATGAACAAAACATACAACAAATACACAACCCTGGTTGTCACATTGAGGTGTGTGTGTGTATCCGTGCGCTTGTGTATGTGTGTACCTCCTCTCCAATGGGGAAGTTTAAGTCCTGTTGAATAAAACATGGCGATAATTCATCTTAAGCATTGGATCATAACTTATTCACCGAACTGCTATGGCTGACTGCTAGATAGTGAGGGGAGAAGGGTCTATAAATCGACATGCAGAGTTACCGCTCACCCTTACAGAATGATAATGCCCACGTCCCTCGTAGTTAAAAAGAGGACATTCAACAACGTACTGTACATCCTTGGTCTTTATCATAATCACACCAACAAAATGGATTTGCCTGTATTAAATAGATTGCGCTTGTATCACAATGAACGACTCGACCCGCAATGACTGTAAGTCACTTCGGATCAAAGCGCCTGCTAGCTGGCCTACATGTACCTACGTGAAGCCATTCCACAACCCCAACTCGACGCATAACAACTGTAGGCTACCGGTCAGCAATCACCTTCAGTCAGTGTGCCTCAGCCCCCCACAAACCAGCTCACAACCCCCATTCTATCCCTCTCTTGTTCCCCCCAGCTCACCCCACCTGCTCTGATGGCCCAAATCTTAACCTTTGTTGACGGAGCGCGGGAAAGGCGAGAACAATCTCTTCCTGCATGCACTCGTGTTTGCTTATTTGTGTGTGTGGGTGCGTGTGTGTATATGTTTTTTGGCAGGGTTAGCATATACTCTGCGTCAACACGCCCTTTAGCTCCCATCACCCTCAATTCATCTTCCTCCACAACCAATCGGATCCATGGACAGGTGTTAGTCACGGGCAGCCTCTGACCAATGAGATGAGAGGACAGGTATGAGTCAATTTGTATGGCCGTGGGTCGGAACGCAGGCTGACTGACAGGCAGAACGGAGGTGAAGTGAAGGGCAGTGTACTGTTGCCCTCACAGAACTCCAACAGTCAACAGAGTTCTAGTCCTTTCAGCCGTGGAATGAACAGAATGCCTGTTTCAGTAGGCCGCATTCCAATTCAGTTCTGACTGTAGCACCAGTTCAGCGGTTATCTCAATGAGATGTTCTGGAATGTCAAAACATTTAACAAATTTCAGTGGAGTTTTAGAGAATTCTGTGATTGTGTCTTTCACAATGCCTTCTATTCAACAATGCTGGAGTGACCAGAACATTCCAAGTAAGATTAAAGAATGTTTGCAATGTCCCCTTTTACCACTTTATTTTCTAACCACTTTCAGTATTTTACTTTTCAAAAAACTCATACAGTACTTCCAGCACATGTCTTACTAAGTGGAATTGTTGGTATTTATTTTGACAGATGCATATTGATTAAATATTTTGCATACTATAAAGACTCTATTCATATGTTTGAGAGAATCGTAACTGTCTTTAATAAAACATTAAATTAGAGAAATGTTACTTACAGGTTGTACATTTGTTACATGCAGGTTATATACAGGTCATATACCGGTTAAATACAGTTTATATACAGGTTATATACAGGTCATACATGTTACATACATGTAAATCTTATAACCAGGTTATATTTTTTATGGTTATATACATGTCATACACAAGTTATTTACAGTTATATCTTATATACAGCTTATAAACATGTTATATGCCAGCTAAATGCACAGTGGGTTATATACAGGTTATATGCAGGGTATACAGGTTATACATAGGCTACATGCAGATACATCTTATAAACAGCGTATAAACAGTTTAAATACTGGCTATTTGCAGGTTATTTACCGATTCCAATATAGTTCAGATGTTACTAGAACAAGAATTTTGTGAAAACATGACAATTCAACCAAAAGTGTACATGGTCAAAATTAAACCTGCCGACAGTACATAGGAATGTTCTTCATGTAACCGCTGGTACATCACATCCAAAGCTTCAATAAATCACATTCTGTTTGAAGGACATTGTCCACTGTAGTCTAGGAGCCAACTAAGTATTTTAATTACTAACAAGACCCAACTTATACCTTAATGGCTAATAAGAGCCAACTCATACCTTAATGGCTAATGGTAGCCAAATAATTTCTTATGGATAATAGTAGCCAAATCATATCTTAATGGCTAATGGTAGCCAAATAATTTCTTATGGCTAATAGTAGCCAACTCATATCTTAATGGCTAATGGTAGCCAAATAATTTCTTATGGCTAATAGTAGCCAACTCACATCTTAATGGCTAATGGTAGCCAAATCCTTTCTTATGGCTAATAGTAGCCATCTCATATCTTAATGGCTAATGGTAGCCAAATAATTTCTTATGGCTAATAGTAGTAAACTCATATATTAATGGCTAATCGTAGCCAAATCATGTCTTATGGCTAATAGTAGCCAACTCATATATTAATGGCTAATGGTAGCAAAATAATTTCTTATGGCTAATAGTAACCAACTCGTATCTTAATGGCTAATGGTATACAAAAAATGTCTTATGGCTAATAGTAGCCAACTTATATCTTAATGGCTAATGGTAGCAAAATAACAGCAAACTTAATGTGTTAATATTTGTAGGAACATAAAAAGGTTCACAACTAATACATAAACTAAAGAAGTGTCACAGACATGTGACTAACAGAAATGGAATAATGTGTCCCTGAACAAAAGGGGTGTCGACCTCAACAAATTATCAGTCAGTATCTGGTGTGGCCACCAGCTGCTGTACTGCAGTGCATCTCCTCCTCATGGACAGTTTTTGCTGTGAGATGTTTCCCTGACATTTCTGGGGATAATGGTCCTAGCCCATAACCTCCGATTCAACAGGTCCCAGATGTGCTCAATGGGATTGAGATCCAGGCTCCTCACCGGCCATGGCAGAACACTGACATTCCTGTCTTGACAGGAAATCATGCACAGAACAAGCAGTAAGGCTGGTGGCATTGTCATGCTGAAGGGTCATGTCAGGATGAGCCTATAGGAATGGCACAACATGTCCTGCAGTTGTGATATTTGGATGTGCCTATCCTGTGCAGGTGTTGTGACATGTAGTCTGCCCATGATCAGCTGTGCTTCCTGTCTTCTTGTTGTGCTGTCATAGGCGTCTCACAGTACAGACATTGCAATTTATTGCCCTGGCCACATCTGCAGTCCTCATGCCTCCTTGCAGCATGCCTAAGGCACGTTTTTACAGATGAGCACGGACACTGGGCATCTGCCTTTTGGTGTATTTCAGAGTCTGTAGAAACGTCTCTTTAATATCCTCAGTTTTCATAATTGTGACCTTAATTGCACTCTGTCTGTAAGCTGGTGGTGTCTTAACGACTGTTCCGTTGGTGCAAGTTCTGTAATTTATTTTGTTCATTGAACAAGCATGGAAAAAATATTTTCAACGATTTACAATGAAGATCTCTAAAGTTATTTAGATTTCTACAAATTATCCTCAAAATACATTGTCCTGAAAAAGGCAAGTTTATTTTTTTGCTGAGTTTATATAACCCCTGTGTTTACCGTGTGTCTAGTCCAGGTCTAGCTGATATCCCCCTATTATCGGCCACCCGTTATTAACGGATACAAAATTATTTTAATCATGCCTTGTCGGCAGCTCCGCAATTCCCTGGACAGATCTTTGCACTGCCTCATGCAGGAGGCCCGGGGAAAGTCAAAGAACCCATAGTCAGGCACGAACCTGTGACTATAATGACATAGTTTGACCTGCAATGCAGCAACTTAGCCCGCTACACCATGCCGTCTATGTAGATTTTTAGAACGAAAATAATATCAAATATAATGTCATTGAACACATGCATGCAGCCGATAATAAAGGACAGTGGCTGATAATATGGGGTCATATTTTTTGCCTACGCCGCTTATCAACTCGCTAAAAACAACAATATTTCTATTAACATTTAAGACATGTTTTTTCGGTAACAAGATAGATAATACTTTTATGACAGAAAATCGCAAAACATAAACAGTTTAATGCAATGATAACACTGTAAAAGGGGTTCTACAATACAATCGTATGCAAAAGTTTTAGCACCTCTTACAATTTCCATGATTTTCATTTTTGTTGAATAATTGGGTTTTTGGAACAGCAATTTCATTTTGATCAAATAACTGAAGGACATAGTAATATGTCGGTAGTGAAATTAGGTTTATTGGATGAACAGAACATGTGCAATATGCTTCAAAATGAAATTAGACAGGTACATACATTTAGGTTGATTTGAATACCTGTACCTACCTAGCACTGATTAATTGGAACATACAATTGGTTTGGTGAGCTCATTAAGCCTTGAACTTCATAGTAAGGTGCATCCAATCATGAGAAAAGGTATTTACGGTGGCCAAAAAGCTATTGCAGAGATTTAAGCTGTCAGTGTCCACTGTGAGGAACACAGTGAGGAAATGGACGACCACAGGCACAGTTCTTGTTAAGGCCAGAAGTGGCAGGCCAAGTAAAATATCAGAGAGGCTAAAGTGAAGGAGGGTGGGAACAGTCATAAACAGCCCACAGACCACCTCCAAAGACCTAAAACATCATCTTGCTGTAGATGGTGTCACTGTGCATCATTCAACAATTCAGCACACTTTGCACAATGAGAAGCTGTATGGGAGAGTGATGTGGAAGAAGCCTTTTCTGCACACACACTTGGTGGTATGCAAATGCAAATTTGGACAAGCCAGCTTTTTTTAAAGTTGAGGGTCGCATGGATTCCACTCAATATCAGCAAATACTTGAGAATAATGTAGAGGAATCAGTCACAAAGTTGAAGTTACGTCGGGGCTGCATATTTCAACAAGACAACGACCCAAAACACTGCTCAAAATCTATGAACAATGTTCTGGAATGGCCATCCCAGTCCCCAGACCTGAATATCATTGAAAATCTGTGGGGTGATTTGAAGCAGGCTGTCCATCCTCTGCAGCCATCAAATCTAACTGAACTGGAGATGTTTTGCAAGGAGGAAGTGGTCCAAAATACCTCCATCCAGAATCCAGACAGCTGTTATGTCTGCTAAAGGAGGCTCAACTAAAAGTTGATGTGATATTTCTGTTGGGGTGCCCAAATTTATGCACCTGTCTTATGTCATTGTGATGCATATTGCACATTTTCTGTTCATCCAATAAACCTCATTTCACTACTGAATTATTACTATGCCCTTCAGTTGTTTGATAGATAAAAATTAAATTGCTGATCCAAACACCCAATTATCTATAAATGAAAATCATGGAAATTGTTAGGGGTGCCTAAACCTTTGCATACGACGGTACTGTATATGTACAGTCCATGTGGGCTCAGAAACCAGGCACATCAGTCCCCACAAGTCAGTACCTATTGTCTGGTCCCTAGCAGGGAAAGGCTGGATAAGGGGTTAGGCTTAACCATGTAACTGAGCATATTGTTCAAATTGGCTACTTTTTATGTTTAAGCATTATATATAAGGTTTAAGTTTTAGGACTTTAGGACTAGGTTGAATTTAGGTATTTCGGTTTGTGAGGTCACTGTTAGGGTAATAAGGTATGCAACATGGGATGCTACATCTCAGTTCCTTCATCAGGATTGAAAAACCAGTGAGCTTGTGTGTGTGTGTGCTTCTGTGTGCATGTTTGTGTCCTTGAGTGTTTGTGTGTGTTCAAAATAGAAATAGATATGACTTCTGGTCTTGGAATGAGTTCTCTTTCTCCCTCATCTCTCTCACTCTCTGTGTTTCTGGGCATGAAATCAGTTCCACCCTGGCCAAGTTCACACTGTGGAATGATTACAATGGCTGCAGACATTTCATCCATCTCTCTCTCCACCGTTACCCCCATCTCTCCATCACTCCCTCCATGCCCGTCTCTCGACCCCTCCTTCACGCTCCATTCCTCCGCGCCCGTCTCTCCATCCTTCCAGCACCATTCAGATCTGTGGCAGCCATTGATGATGTTGGAGATGGAAGGAAGACCAGAGCAACAAAGAGGCATGCCTCCAAACCTCAGTGCCTCTTCATGTGTTTTGTTGGGTGAGGCCTGAAGCACTACCTATTAGCTGCCCACACGTGTTACAGTATGAAACGTGTGATAGGGAACAATATACGCAGCATCATTTCTCCTCTTTTCCATAGCTGCAAAATACAACTATGGTGTACTTCAAGGACAAAAAGAGTGTGGGACTTGGATGGTATAAATCAGGACAATAAAACTGCAAACGTACTGGATAGGGTGCTTCAGGATGGTGAGGGTATAAAAATGAACAAGATGGTGACGTTAGGTTTAATTTACAGCATGCTGTCTCTCATAGTTTGCTGAAACAGGTGCCGTTTAGTTCCCTAGCTCAGTTAGCAGCTCCAGGAAAGGACAGATGCTGCTGCTGCAAAACCAATTAACAAAGACCTGCCCTCACTCACCCTCACTTACCCTCACTCACCCTCGCTCTCTGTTTGGTTTCTCATTCTCTCCCTCTCTGTGTCTCTCTCCTTCCTCACCCCCCATCTGTATCCTATTCTCTCTCTATTTCTTTCCATTTCTGTGAGTGTGGTCTGTAGATGGGTGTTAGTCTGACTAGATTGCACAGACAGATATTCATGATAGTTATGAGGTCCTCGCATTGGCTGTCAACTGTTGGTCAGGGCCTATTTCTGGAGAGTGGAAATACACAGAGATAAATGCTGAATTTATGTGTTAAGTGTTCATACTACTAGTTATTTTTTTCAAGGGGAAGGATCAGCTTCAGTATTTGACAACAGGATTGTCTTCGTTCTAAAGTGTGCATCATTTCCAATCCTACTAGTCTTTTTTTATTGATTGCTCCATTTTCAGATCCCTCCTCCACATGCCTGTTATACTATTTGTTATGTTATGCTAGGTGTTTTTTATGCTATGTATTATGCTAGGTGTTATCTTATGCTAGGTGTTGCGCTATCTTAGGTCTTTTGTTATGCTAGGTCTTTTGTCATACTAGTTGTCAGGACACGTTCAGCCATAATAATAAAATGACAAATGCATCGACGAGAATAATGTCCATGTGATGTCCATTTATTTTCATGCAGCACAAATGTGTTAATGTTAATAAAAAAGAATTGGATAGCACAAAGTAGTTGTCTTTGCATTTAATCTAATTTATAGTAAACAGTCACATTTCAAAATTTTGCAATCCCCTGCTATTTATTTTGCCCCTGCTTTGGAGTATTTATCATACTGTAAATAAATACTGTATGTTCTTAACTCTGTTATGTAGCTAAGTATTTGATGGACTAATTCATTTAGATACATCAGAATATCCAAGGGTACACTTTGAACTATCAAAGTACTGAACTTTCACTATATATTTAAAGAACCTTGACTGGAAAAATAACACATCTCACAACTCAAAAGTTTGATAATACTTTAGAATTTAAAACACCATGTTAATTAGCATAACATGTTCCTGAGCTTTTTGTTGCATCTTCAAACCTCTGGTCCCAAACGACACGTTCCTTCCTGTTTTCCCATTAATGAGCTAAATGTCACAGGGACCAAAAGAAGAACGATAAAACATTTCAAAAGAAAAGAGAGAAAAAAAGATGTCACTCGTAGAGTGAATCAAACGTATTGCTCTGTGTGTGTGAAACAACTTGGGAGATGTTCAGTCAGCTTCTGTGAGTTGAAAAGGGCCTCATCTCATGCCTGATGGGTGGGTGATGAGGGTGGAATGGGGAGGAGAAGTGACTTAAAAGAAAATAAACTGTGAAGAGGTGGTTGAAGAGCGAAGAGGGCAAAGATCTGAAATCTCTCTCTCCCTCTCTGAAGTAAACTTTAAACCATCACTGAGTTTCTCTCCCTCTTCCCTTCTCTCAGTCATTAACGTCTTTCCTTTATACGTCTTTGTCCCCTCCTACACACCGGGTCTGTTTCCTCACCACCACTGAAACAAAACAAGAAGCGTAAAGTGCCTGTATGCTCATCATCGTCAGATTCATTTTTCAGGCATTCTGGAGTTGTTCTGAAGTCATTGCGACATCATTAAGGGGCATCAGGCCTGTCGTCTGTGAAGCGCTCCGTTGCCTTCCCCCGGTCGGATCCATCGGAGAACACATATACAGAAACAGTGGTTTGATGTCTGATGAGGTGTAATCTTCCAAAAGTACCGTAAGGAGAGGAATGGAACAAGAGGTTCACACAACCAAGCTGTCTCTGAGACTCAGGTGTTCTACTGTCACTGTGGTAAACTAGAGGATGTATTTCACTGTTAAGAACTAAAAGGTACAATGTCACTATGTGGAAATACAAAGTGTAATGTCACTATATAGAACTACAAGGTTTAATGTCACTATGTAGAACTACAAGGTATAATGTCACTATATAGAACTACAAGGTATAATGTCACTATATAGAGCTACAAGGTATAATGTCACTATATAGAACTACAAGGTTTAATGTCACTATATAGAACTACAATATGTAATGTCACTATATAGAACTACAAGGTATAATGTCACTTAATAGAACTACAAGGTATAATGTCACTATATAGAATTACAAGGTGTGATGTCATTATATAGAAATACAAGGGATGTCACTAAATTGAACTACACGATATAACGGCACTATATAGAACTACAAGGGATGTCAATACATTTTATTACAAGATATAATGTCACTATTTGGAACTACAAGGTATAATGTCACTATATAGAACTACAAGGGATGTCATTAAATTGAACTACAATATATAATGTCACTAAATTAAACTACAAAGTATAATGGCACTATATAGAACTACAAGGGATGTCAATAAATTGAACTACAAGATATAATGTGACTATATTAAACTACAAGGTATAATGTCACTATATGGAACTACAAGTTTTAGTGTCACTAAATGGAACTACAAGGGATAATGTCACTATGTAGGACTACAAGGTATAATGTCACTATGTAGGACTACAAGGTATAATGTCACTATGCAGGACTACAAGGTATAATGTCACTATAAAGAACTAATAATAGTATATAAAACTACAAATGTGTCACTGATAATGTACTGTCGACAATGTCACATAATAGATCCTGTGTTGACTGGGAGGTTTGAGAATTTCAATGTACAGTACAGAGTTTATAGATGTTCATTAATGTCCGTCAGTAGACATTTTGTTTTTTAGACCAGCTTTCACTTAGTACTGTATGGTACAGTAAGGCAGGAATTATTTAGACCTAGGACCAGTCCTCAGAACACCTCCTTGTCTGATAATGCCTGGCTGTCCCATTTAAAGTTGTCCTTATATCACCACTGTAGATTTCTCCTGACAACTGCTGCTGTTACTGGCCACATTTCACATGTTCAGACCTGTGTTCAATTTGGGATCTGGATTGATGATAGGCTCTTCTTTAAAATGCATGTTGAAGAGTTGGTTAAATACTTGGTTAAAGTTAGTTAAATAGGGTTTCTTTTAGAGAAATAAGCCTTGTTTGATACTAACCATTAGAAAAAGAATTGTTGAATCTTATATTTTTTTACCTGTTATTGATTATAGAGACACCATCTATATTCATGTCTCTGCCTCTATGTTAAAACCTCTTGATGCTGTATATCATAGTACCATTCATTTATTACAGGAGACAGGTTCAGTACACACAATTGCATCCTTTATCAGAAAGTAGACTGGCTGTCTTTAAAATGATGCAGAGTAATGCATTTTACACTTTTTGTTTATAAAGCTCTTTAGCACAAACTACCACCTTAAATGTATTCACTTTTATCTCTTAGATTGACAGGCTACCAGACACAATCTCAGGGATGGATACCATGGAGACAAGGGCAGAACTTTGTTTTTTAAGTGAGGGGGAAACATTTTTGTAAAGCTCCTGAATTCTTAAATTGTACACAATTGAATATGACTCATTGCCCTTTTAGACTGTTATTTTCTTAGAACAGCAAACGTAAACTGAATGAGAGCAAATGTAATTAAACTTAAATAGTCGTATTACATACAATATCAAATCTGAAAGTCGACATAGCCTAAACATTTTTTCTGTTTAGATAGGTATCCTTTTTCCCTTTAATTTATTTTATCCATTTTATAAACTCCCTCTACTTTTCTGTTACAAAGCTTTCTAATTACGCGATATGTACCATTACATGTTAAAATTACCCAAGGTATATTCTGGAATTGTGTTTTTAGAAGATCGTCTCATTTTGATAAACAGCTTTTGTATAGGGCAGAAGGGAAATGGTTGAAACTATAACTTACTGTAGAGTAAGGCAGTTGTGCTTTGTTCATTAAGCATTTATATATTTTATTATCCAAGAATAGAACCAATGGTTAAATAGCTGATATTATCATTACACATATTCCCAGAATGTAGCTTAAAGCTATACTGTAGCGTAGCCACACAACCAATTAACCAAGATGGAATATTTTATCATTCTGTGAAATGGTTGAATTGCAAAGGTCAACTCAGGTCCATGACAAACTCTCCTCCTCTTGCTGTCTGACCCTGCATCTCCTTTAACTAGGAGTGGGCAATACTGCAACATTTGGGTTCGATCCAATACCAGGTAATACAGGTCCAGAACTGTCAATAATGTAATGGTTTGAGTGTGGTGGAGAGACAATAAGAGGAATTTATGCTACTTTAATTTGACCACACATAAAGAAACAATCAACTTAAGTCATCATCAGCTATATAACAAACACTGGTGACAGTAAAGCCCAAAATACCAAACTTTTATGCCAACAGGGCTACAATCACTCTCTGTGCATAACGTGGTACAACACATGATTAGCAATGGCTGAGTATGCATAGATTTAAACATTCTCAGGACAAATTCTCACTAGTACATTAATGTAATACGATACGGATGAGCAATGAGTGTGCATAGATTTAAACCTTCTCAGGACAAAAACTCACTAGTACATTAATGTAATAAGATACAGATGATCACTGACTGAGTTTAAATAGATTTAAACCTTCTCAGGACGATTACTCACTAGTACATTAATGTAATACAATGCGGATGAGCAATGACTGAGTGTACATAGATTTAAACCTTCTCAGGATGAGATCTCACTAGTACATTAATGTAATACAATGCGGATGAGCAATGACTGAGTGTAAATAGATTTAAACCTTCTCAGGACAATTACTCACTAGTAGATTAATGTAATACAATACAGATGAACAATGATTGAGTGTACATAGATTTAAACTTTCTCAGGACAATTACTCACTAGTACATTAATGTAATACAATACAGATGAACAATGATTGAGTGTACATAGATTTAAACTTTCTCAGGACAATTACTCACTAGTACATTAATGTAATATGATACGGATGAGCAATGACTGAGTGTACATAGATTTAAACCTTCTCAGGACAATTACTCACTAGTATATTAAAGTAATATGATACGGATGAGCAATGACTGAGTGTACATAGATTTAAATATACTCAGGACGATTACTCACTAGTACATTATTGTAATACAATATGGATGAGCAATGACTGAGTGTACATAGATTTAAACCTTCTCAGGACAATTACTCAGTAGTACATTAATGTAATACGATACAGATGAGCAATGACTGAGTGTAAATAGATTTAAACCTTCGCAGGAAGATTACTCACTAGTAGATTAATATAATATAATACGGATGAGCAAAGACTGAGTGTACATAGATTTAAACATTCTCAGGACAATTACTCACTAGTACATTAATGTAATATGATACGGATGAGCAATGACTGAGTGTACATATATTTAAACCTTCTCAGGATGAATACTCACTAGTACATTAATGTAATACGATACGGATGAGCAATGACTGAGTGTACATATATTTAAACATTCTCAGGATGAATACTCACTAGTATAATAATGTAATAAGATACAGATGAGCAATGACTGAATGTACATAGAGTCAAACCTTCTCAGGACGATTACTCACTAGTACATTGATGTAATACGATACAGATGAGCAATGACTGAGTGTACATATATTTAAACCTTCTCAGGACGATTACTCACTAGTATATTAATGTAATATGATACAGATGAGCAATGAATGAGTGTACATATATTTAAACCTTCTCAGGATGAATTCTCACTAGTACATTAATGTAATACAATATGGATGAGCATTGACTGAGTATACATAGATTCAAACCTTCGCAGGAAGATTACTCACTAGTAGATTAATATAATATAATACGGATGAGCAAAGACTGAGTGTACATAGATTTAAACATTCTCAGGACAATTACTCACTAGTACATTAATGTAATATGATACGGATGAGCAATGACGAGTGTACATACATTTAAACCTTCTCAGGACAATTACTCACTCGTACATTAATGTAATACGATATAGATGAGCAATGACTGAATGTACATAGATTCAAACCTTCTCAGGACGATTACTCACTAGTACATTAATGTAATATGATACGGATGAGCAATGACTGAGTGTACATATATTTAAACCTTCTCAGGACAATTACTCACTAGTACATTAATGTAATACGATACAGATGAGCAATGACTAAGTGTACATATATTTAAACCTTCTCAGGATGAATACTCACTAGTATATTAATGTAATAAGATACAGATGAGCAATGACTGAATGTACATAGATTCAAACCTTCTCAGGACGATTACTCACTACTACATTGATATAATACGATACAGATGAGCAATGACTAAGTGTACATATATTTAAACCTTCTCAGGATGAATACTCACTAGTACATTAATGTAATATGATACGGATGAGCAATGACTGAGTGTACATAGATTCAAACCTTCTCAGGACGATTACTCACTAGTACATTGATGTAATACGATACAGATGAGCAATGACTGAGTGTACATATATTTAAACCTTCTCAGGACGATTACTCACTAGTACATTAATGTAATACGATACAGATGAGCAATGACTGAGTGTACATATATTTAAACCTTCTCAGGATGAATTCTCACTAGTACATTAATGTAATACAATATGGATGAGCATTGACTGAGTATACATAGATTCAAACCTTCTCAGGATGAAGGCTTACTAGTACATTAATGTAATATGATACGGATAAGCAATGACTGAGTGTACATAGATTCAAACATTCTCAGGATGAAGACTCATAGTTGAATCCCAAATGAACCCCTCCATCCTCCACTCCACCCTCAGCCCTGAATTTGTGCGGTACTGCAATATTTGGTTTTGATCTGACACCAAATATTACAGGGCCAGAAATGCTGATATCGAGACCGATATTTTTATTATTAAAAGCGGCTTATATATTTTCACGTAGGGAAGAGCAATGTGTCATGATTTATGAGGTGAACGCATCATCACTAGGCAAAATCTAAAAACATTTTTATGACCCCAAAATATTTGCAATCACACTGCAAAAACTGCAAATCTGAACAAGACAGAAATATTTGCATCGTAGACTTTTTGTCTATGCAGGGCTTGTGTTGAGCTAATTAGTAATGGCTTTCAGCCGTTGGCCTGTAGGGCTACATATGCTCTGGGTAAACAAGGGACTTGTGCGATTCATTGATGTATGTCACGGTGGGTAAGTCACGTCCAGGTTACAGTACAGCTAGATTTAGGATGCAGTTTGTTTGTACAGCTGGAGACTAGGCGTACGCTATATATATATTTAGGCTTTAAGCATTTTATGCCGCTAAGAGCATAGTATCCTATATATTCGTTTTGCACTCCTGTAGGTGTTCTTCAGTAGAGTATTCTGCGTACGCTCGGTATGGGATCATGTCTCTGTTTGTATGAGTATCTGTCAATTATATAGTTGTTGTGCATCTCGCTGTTACCTGCCACTGCCGCAATATCTGTGTACCTTCTGGATTATTGTTAAGTAAACTACAACCAACTGTCTACTGCCTGCCTGGTCTCCCCTTCCTCCATACACCCACAAATTGTGACACTTTTAACCTTATTTTTTTCTAATTCTTAGACATCCTAGAAATTCCTAGAAGTCAAATGATCTCAGTGCACTGGCAGATCATTTTGCTTACTTTAAGCATATTCCATCTTAATTTAGGTACATATTGTCTTGTTTTTTTAGGTGTATTTTTGTAGTGCATTGTAAGGTGGGTGGTGGAATTTCTACCAGCCAGTTTTGGGACTTTGTAAAAAAAAGTGATGCCTATGTGTCAGAATGGCAGTTGGTGACAGTAGTCAGGGAGCACGCTGCGGCTCTGTATGTGGACAACCTGTATGTTCATTGTTTGAGTACACTCTAGTGATGGGAAGTTCAATTCTATTTACTGACTTATATCTTTGGATCTCATTCATTCAAAGGAACAAATCATTTTGATTTGTATCTTCCATTTGCACATGCACAGATCGAAATGAACAAAAGAACGGTAACACTTTATTTTGAGAGTCCATCTCTAGATGCTCTACATATAATCTGCATACTGTCAACAACATTTTAACAAACTATCTACTTACCCTAACCCTAATCCTAACCTTAACCATTCCCCTTATGTTGAACCTAACCTTAACCATTACCCTAAAACATATTCTAAACTTACCCTTACCCTTAAAATACACAATTAGTTGCTTATCAACAAATGGTTTGTTGATAGTTTGTTGATAGTCATATCATCAACAAACTATCTGTAGAGAACATACAGATGGAATGTCAGACTCTCCAAATAAAGTGTAACCAAAAGAACCAGTACAGCTGCAGACAAAATAGTGTCTGTCGTGTTACCTAATTGTTTTCTCATCGACCTTTCAATCTATTGCTTATGTCTGCCAGTTAACTACACAGACCTTGGCTTTGATTCAGTCATCTCATTCAGTAGTTAAGTTCCTGCGTTTCCTGAGCTAGCTGTCGTTCATTGTTATATTGTTACCGTGTTACTGTGTGTTAGGTGTTCGGTGTATACTAGTTCATTTTTTACTCAATGTAGTCTGTGTTAATCTGGTTTTAAAACACTTTGTTTTCCTGCAACTTTGCATGCGTCTCAAATCCACCTTCACCTTCACAGCAAACTGTGACAATTCCTGTACGTTGTAGTTTTATGTGACCTACCCACGTCGCTGCAATTGAGAACCTGTTCGCTATGGAGGCCCAAGGCTGCCAAAAATAATAAACAAATAAATAAATATATGCATCAATAAAAATATTTATACAAAAATATACATGAAAATATAAAAATATTGTAACGCCCTGCACAGTGTGGGCTAGCGTGGCATGGACTGAGACACGGACTCATTAATATTATAGTTTTTTTCTTGTTTTTGTGTATTTGTGTTTCAGTGCATTGCATCTAGTTTTTCGTTATAACATGTAATGTCCTTTTAAGGAATGTGGCAATAGTAAGTGTAGGTTAGGTTAGGCTGGTATCTGGTAGATCTGATGATTAATGATTGCGTTCAGCCATGTCAGTTAAGCTTCTTGTATATAAACACTGGCCAAACTAGAGAGAAGTGTCGGGCATTGATTTACATTACGTGTTTATCTATACGTTGCATGAAAGGATGACCGGGAGTTACACCATTTTTAATTTAAGTTGCGAAAAGTGTGTTGTTAAAGTTTGGAATTTTATGCGTACACTCTGTACTTGTAAGTTAGCTATCAGCGTCCCATGCCGCTGTGAGAGCAGGGTAAAATATATATGGTATCGTTATGCACTCGCATTTACTTGTTCACCTGCAACTGTACTAGGTTGTGAAAAGAGTGTGGTATGTGCTTGAGTTTATGTGTACGTTCTACCTATATAAATATATTTCTTTTCAGTGTTTATGCCACTGTGAGAGCATAATAAGCTATATAAGTATACTCCTTGTGCACTCACTTCAGCTGTTCACCTGCAACTGCATTACATGTATATTTACCTGGATTGTCTACATTAAATACTGAGAACCTCCATCCCTGCTCGCTCTCCCTCTCTCTACACCACACTGCACCGTCACATCTGCACACAAGGTGAAGTTGAATGTGACAAATATAAAAATATACATTTATTAATCAATATGATTTTTCTATTTATTTATTTTTGTGTGTATATATATATATATATATATATATATATATATATATATATATATATATATAT
>JACXGM010008522.1:0-28834 GCA_016801145.1 Umbra pygmaea | reverse complement strand
TAAATTGATTTTCTAATAATCTGTTTGGAAAACATCTGGGATTACTAATAAAAATATTGAAGCATTGGTTAAATGATTTACATTTTAGTCATTTAGCAGACAGTCTTATCCAGAGTGATTTACAGTACATTAAGCACAGGGGCATTCTTCCTGGAGCAATTTAGGGTGAAGTGCCTTGCCCAAAGACAACAACATTTGGTACAGCAGGGAATCTAACCAGCAACCTTCTGACTACTAGTCCGACTCCCTAACCACTGAGCCATCTGACCCCCAATAATCACCCATCAAAGTTGCAAGTGCTTCTTCAATAATGAAACGAAGCATCTTACAACATTAAATATAATAAGAAACCATATTATGGAGATTTAAGATACTTGAATTAGAATCCGCTGTTAATAAACTAAGTTACAGTTGAACATTGCGCATGTAAATGTCTCTGGGAAAACGAGAGCGGCATTAATCAGAATCCAATCATTATCGCAGACTAAACGAGTGATTTGAGTGACAGCTGAATCATCCAATGAGCGTTTAGAATTCCGTGCTGTTTGTGTGTGATTTTCTTTTTTCGATAACATAAAATCGTATCATAATCACATCAACTTCCCCATATCTGTAATTATACACGTTTTGTCTTTGACATTTTCTATATTGACTTAATCTAGTTTACTCGGGCTTAATACTGGAAACTAAATTGATTTGTTTTTTTTCTGTACCGCGCTATGTTTATGGTACCGCAGCTAAAGGCTGGAGTTCTCACAGACTCGCTCCGCGAATACCAATCAAATATGCACGTCGACAGAAGTGCATCTTTCTTTGTTAATGAGTAAGCTTCCGCATTTTTGTCAAACGCATTTATCTCCAAACCGAAACAAGTAATGTTTAAAGTACCCGAATAAAAAAAACGTATTATATGTTGTACAATTCACCCGCCAGAGTGGCTGGTAGATAGGGAAATGTTACCCGCCAATGTGAAAATCTACCCGCCATTGGCGGGTGGCGGGTGTTAATTTCCCACCCTGATCGCAGGTGATGTGGACGAGGTGATGTGGCCCAACTTCAATCGATGGTGTAATCTCTGACTTGTAATGGGAGTTTATGTGCTACCTGTATAAAATATTTCACTGAGGCTTGGTTGCGGGAATAAAAACGGTTAAAAAATACAAATGACAGAAGTGTCTTGAGTTAAATTGACCAGTGTGTTGTGTCTGTTTGACTGTTTATTGTTCATGTGCATGTGTGTTCCCTATCGATCTGAAGAGGGCCTTTTGAAGTCAGAGTGTTAAGTTTTGATTGCAGAATGGCAGTTAGATGTTAATCTCCAAGTGTTGTGTAAAGAATTCTTGTGTGTTGAGTTTTGACACAATGAGCCAAATTTTGCATTTTGTGTGTAAGCAATTGGAGAAAACTGTAATACTTTTACTCAAGTAATTTTCTTATGGGTGACTTTTGATGAGGTGATGTGGCCTGACCCTAATCGCCGGCATGATCCTTGACTTGTAATGGGAGTTGTTGTGCTACCTGTACAATGTATCACTGAGGCTTGGTTGCGGTAATAAAAATTGTTTAAAAACTACAAATGACAGAAGTGTCTTGAGGACAGTTGACCAGTGTGTTGTGTCTGCTTTGAATGTTTATTGTGCATGTGCATGTGTGTTTCCTATTGATCTGAAGAGGGCCTTTTGAAGTCAGAGTGTTAAGTTCTGATTGCAGAATGGCAGTTTTGACATGGCAGTTCAATGTTAATCTTAATGTGTTTTGTAAAGAATTCTTGTGTGTCGAGTTTTGACACAATGAGCCAAATTATGCATTTTGTGTTTTAGCAATTGGAAAAAAACTGTAGTAATACAGATAGATGGTAAGGAGAACTGTGCCATGAGATTCAGATTAAATTGAAGGCCAAACAAAAAAATGAAAGAACTTATACAAGAAAGATCAAGTTATGAAACTCCAGCAGAGATTCTTAATGCAAAGTGCAATATTTTAACCATGTTTTTTTCAGTCTCCTCCACTGTCTCGAACAGAAATTAATTGCTTAGACTTGTTTCCTGAAAATAATGTAAAATTAATATCTGAACAGATAGAATCATACAAAGGACAAATTACAGAGGAGCTTCTAGATTCCATCAAAACTTTCAAAGACAGGAAAACTCCAGGGTTGGATGGCATTCCTGTTAAACTGTACCAAACCTTTTTTGATATCCTAAAATAACAATTATTAGCTAGTTTTAATTATTCTTATAATAATATTAGTAAATAATAGATTATCTGAAATGCCATGCGGAATATACAAGGATCCAATATATCAAAAGAATTGGAGGGCTCTAACATTGCAGTGTTGCGATGCAAAAATCATAGCAAAGCACCTACAGTTGCACTTTAAAAACGTTTGTCGGATGTTATCCATCATAATTAAACAGTTTTTTTTGAATGGACGATATATTGGAAATAACATAAGGCAAGTATTGGAGACAATAGAACAATATGATAGACAAAGGGCACCTGGCCTGGTATTCATAGCAGATTTTGAAAAGGCCTTTGATAAGGTGAGGTTAAATCAATTATAAAATGGGTCAAAGTTTTGTATAATAACCGTAGGTGCAGAATACTTAATAACGGCTACATCTTGCAGGATTTTGGACTGTCAAGAGGAGTGAGGCAAGGGTGTCCACTTTCTGCATATCTATTTATTATTGCAATTGAAATGTTGGCGATTAAAATTAGAAGTAACAATAAGATTAAAGGATTAGAAATGAATGGTCTAGAACTTAAAGTCTCTTTATATGCTGATTGTTCATGTTTTATGTTACAGCCACAATTGGAATCCCTACAAAGCCTCAATGAGGATCTCAATACTTGCTTGATGATTTATGGATTGAAATTACATTTTTAAAAGTGTATAATATTTTGTATTGGAGCTTTGAAAGATTCAACTTTTACATTACCATGTAGTTTACCGATAAAATGGTCTGATGGGGATGTGGACATATTAGGCATACATATAACGTAAGAAAGATCTAATTGTACTCAAGAACATTAGCAAAAATAGATAAGAATTTATTACCTTGGAAAGGCCGGCACCTATCTATTAGTTGGAAAGATCTCTTTGATTAACGCCTTGGTTATTTCTCATTTCACATATCTGCTTATGGTATTGCCAACTTCTAGTGAGAAGCTGTTTAAATTATGAGATTTTTTTTTAATTTTATCCAGACAAAATGAAATGAGCCTATCTATACAATGAATACGAATATGGAGGGCAAAAAGGTCTGAACTTTAAGGCATTGGACTTTTCATTAAAGGCATCAGTTTAACAAAATACATATTTGAATCCAAAATGGCTTCAAATAACATGGTAAGGAAATCTCATCCAATGTTTGGCGAGGGTCTCTATCCATTTATTCAGATCACAACTGAACATTTTCGGCTATTTGAAAATGAAATAATTTCTAAAATATCTTTTTTTTAAGCAGGCTATGGAAAGCTGGCTGCAATTTCACTTTAATCCTCCTGATAATCAGAACAACTCTTGCAACAAATTTTGTGGTTGAACTCCAGTATACTAATTGATAAAAAAACTGTATTTTTTTAAACAACGTTTAATAAAGGAATAATCATTGTAATTTATATTATAAATGAGGCTGGGGAATTGATGTCCTATAATCAACTAATAAGAATATATGGAAATGCTTGTTTTTGCCAAAAGTATAATCAAATAATTTAATGATTCACTCCAAATGTAAAAATAACAAAGTTTATTTCTAAACAGGTATGTATTTCCAAAGTCTAAGGCACAGAATAATCCAAGGCAGAATCATCCATAAAACAGAGCAGGGGTCAGGCCAGAATATCAATAATAGGTTTTGCAAAGGTACAGGGGATAATCCAAGGCAGAATAAGTCACAAACAAAGCAGAGGTCAAACCAGAACAACAATATAGGAATATAATGCTCAGTAATAGAAATCAATACTCACAATACCTCGCGAAGAGGCAATGGTGTGTGTGTGTCATATATAGGACTGGGTGAGAGCAGGTGAATGGAATTTGGTTGATTGAGTCCAGGTTATGGGAAATGTAGTTCTGAGGAGGCAAGACCAGGGAAGCTGTAGTTCACAGGGAAAATAAACTGGGGAATGGGAATTGTTGTTCCGAGCAAACTAGGAAGGGGAAGATGTAGTTCTCTGGGAAGAGGAACTGAGAAACTTTACAAATAATTGTGGCATTACCACGTAAATGGAAGAGTCAAATTGAGAAGATGAAAAATAAAGAACTGGTCTGTCAACCCTACGTTAAAAATTGTAAGTGGTTGAGGAAAACAGTGATAAATAAACATCTGTTACATATTAAATGCTAAATAGCTGGGAAGAGATTTTTGATGTACCTTGGCATAGGGTTTTGATTTACAGTTTTTCCCGATTGCTAAAACACTAAAAGTGAATGCTCATAACAAAGCGTCGAAACCGTAACGTTTGCATGTATTTGGTACACTCAGGCACCAAATGAATAAACACAATGTCGGCATGGCACCGTAAACAATTCTGTAACACACGGTGCAAAACACTACACACATCGTGCATGTGTTACACACATTGGCCAATGATGAAACACTCTGCAGTCAGCACGTCCATTCAATATTTAAAACACACACGGCATTAGCAACAACCCCACACACACAGTAAAACACTTAACCTGTAACTGAACACCAATAAGTCATACATATAATTCAGGTATGAGCACCTGTCGTGAAACAATCGCGAATTTGGAGGCTGAAGGACCAAGGGTAAGGAGAAGATGAGGAAGAGACGGGAAGAGGGAGAAGAGAACAAGGAAGAGACGGGAGGGAAGAGGGAGAGGAGATAGAGGAAGAGACTCAGGTAAAAACCAGATATCGGGACTGAAACATCATCGGCCAAAGGGCCATCGAGAATGTCGCCGGGCAGTGCGGGGGCAACATCACCATGTGTGCATCCATTAGTGGTCAGGGGGTCCTCCATCACCATGCCACCCTGGGTCTCTACAACACTGCACACATACTGACATTTCTGCATGCACTACATGCCGTGGTCACATAGGACCAACCAGGGCAGCCCATGTTCATTGTCATCAAGGATAATGTCAGTTTCCACCGGGCTGCTCTGTTCCGGGACTAATTCGCCAACCACAACCATTTCATAGTGCTGTACCTGCCCCCTTATTTCCCGGTCCTCAACCTCATAGGGGAATTATTTTCCGCATGGCAGTGGAAGGTCTATGTCCACCTACACATGCAGACGTGCTGCTCCTGCGAGCAATGGAGGAGGCATGCGGAGACATCAAGGTGGGCTCGATCCACGGGTGGATACGCCATGCCTGGTGATATTTTCCCGTTGCCTGGCAAGGGAGAATATCGCCTGTGATGTGGACGAGGTGACGTGGCCCGACCCCAATCGACAGAGTGATCCCTGACTTGTAATGGGAGTTGTTTTACTACATGTACAATGTATCACTGAGGCTTGGTTTCGGGAATAAAAACGGTTTAAAAACTACAAATGACAGAAGTGTCTTGAGTAAAGTTGACCAGTGTGTTGTGTCTGTTTGACTGTTTATTGCTCATGTGCATGTGTGTTAACATGCCCTGAAGAGGGCCTTTTTTTCAGATTGTTAAGTTTTGATTGCAGAATGGCAGTTTTGATATGGCAGTTTAATGTTGATCTTCAAGTGTTGTGTAAAGCATTCTTGTGTGTTGAGTTTTGACACAATGAGCCAAATTATGCATTTTGTGTGTTGGCAATTGGAAAAAACTGTAACATGCAAACCTACCCCAGACTGAAAACTTGTTTCAGTTCAAGTTATTGTACAGAATTTTGGCATCCAAAAGAAATGTATATAAATCGGGGATACAATCTTCAGAGCTCTGTAGATTTTGCAATGGGGAGGCAGAGTCAATAGACAATTTATTTTTGGTATTGTCCACATGTAGTATGTTTCTGTACACAGGTGAAGGATTGGCTGAAGAATTGTAACATTTGTCTGGAGTTAACACTGCAGATGGCATTACTTGGTGATTTAAAAGGCGATAGTTACTCTATCAATTATATAATAATAAAATTGTCAAAATATTTTATATTTAAATCAAAATCAGTAGAAAACATTTAGATTAGAAAAGTTTCATAATTATGTAAAGCATCACAATATAATAGAAAAATATGGATATGGCTAAGCGTTAGATGGGAATGCATAGTTGTAATTGAAGGGTAGGACAAATAACAATTAAAGCAGTACTGGTATAAGACAAGTAGGTTTAGATGTAGCACAGTTGGAAATAGATAGAGAATAATAACTGGGATGGATATCAGATAATTAAATTGGGTGAAAATTGTTAGGATTGGGTAGTTAATATAGGGAAAGGTGGCATGTAGCAGTAGGTGAAAAAAGAAATATAAACAAAAGGGGATGGAAATGATGCAAGTACACTGATTTAAGCAATATTCAATTTGTAACATCAAAGCTGATCCTACCCCCCCCAAAAAAAAACATTTTAAATTTTTTTATAAATATTCACTCCCCCTTAGGTGCTTCCAAATTTGGCATTGGGACAAGTTGAAGGGGTGCAAACTATTTTGTTTTTGTAAATTAACTAAAAAATGTAAACTGATATTTGTTGGTTACATAAGTATTCACCCCCTTGCTGTGAAATCACTAAATAATCTCTGGTGCAACCAATTGCCCTCAGAATTTACATAAGTATGTGAATGTAGTCCACCAGTGTGCAATTAAAGTGTTACGTGATCTCAAAATAAATACACCTGTTTCTGGAAGGCCCCAGAGGTTGTTAGAGAGCATATGGCAAACAACAGCAGCTTGAAGAACAAGGAACTATCAAAAGATCTCAGAGATAAAGTTCTGGAGAGGCATCAATCATTGGGTTATAAAACAAAACATATCAAATCCCATTTGTATTTGACAAAAGACAGGTAGGAGACACATCAAATGTGAAAAATGTTGGTGTAAAGCCAACATTGCTCATCACCCTGAGAACACCACCCTAATGGTAAAAAGTGGTGGTAGCATCATGTTGTGGGGATGCTCTTTATCAGCAGAGACTGTAAAACATCAGGATTGAGAGCAAGACGGATGGAACCAAATACACTGCACTTCTAGAGGAAAAATGGTTTCAGTCTGCAAGACACGTGACACTTCCAGCCTTCCAGCAGGATAATGACCCTAAACACACAGTGAAAGCAACCCTGGAATGGTTTAAAACCAAGAAGCTGAATGTCTTAAAATGGCCCATTGAAAGTTTAGACCTCAATACAATTGAGAATCTCTGTACGGATTTTGCTGTTCACCAATGGTCCCCCTACAATCCTGACAGAGCTTGAAAAATGTTGCCAGGGAGAATGGTTTAAAATTGCAGGATCCATATGTACAAAGCTGGTAGGGACTTACCGCAAAAGACTCAGAGCTGTTATTGTAGCCAAAGGGGGTTCTACTGATTATTGACTCAGGGAGGTGAATACTTACATTTCTTTTTTGTGTCACAATAAAACATATTTTGTACCTTCAAAGTTTTTGGTATGTTGTCTAAAATAATTGGTAAACATCCCAATACTGTACAATCCAGCTCCTACAGTCCCCTGCCCAGCCAGTCCTACTACAGTCCCCTGCCCAGCCAGTCCTACTACAGTCCCCTGCCCAGCCAGTCCTACTACAGTCCCCTGCCCAGCCAGTCCTACTACAGGCCCCTGCCCAGCCAGTCCTACTACAGGCCTAGGCCAGTGGTAGCAATGAGCTGGGGTGGGCTCAGCCCACCCAAACGTGCGTCTTGCTCACCCAATTAAAAGTTAAGAAAAGTTAGGAAAAATAGCAGAGAAAATAAATACCAGTATCGTTTCTAACATCTGATATGAGAAGAAAGAAAAAAAGTGTACAATGACCATCGCTATAGCTCATGTCGCTACCTACTCAACTAATGCTCAAAACCTACCCACCTTCATCAATTTAATACAAAGTACATATTCTAGCATAACAACCTCAATAAATTAGATACTATATTATAAACCAAACAAATGTAATCACACCTCATTACCATGCCAAGCCATTTTCCACCCATTTCCAAAAGCTTGCAAATAACAATAATGTCAACTGACTAGGCTGACTTTTCTTACCAGACATGTCTTCACCTAGATTGTCATCAGGTACTTACGTACTCAGGTGCTTTCATTGTTTTTTATTTTTTATTAATTTGCTAAGATTTTAAACGCTTCTTTCACATTCTCATTATGGAGTATTGTTTGTAGAATTTTGAGGGAAATAATTTTGGAATTTACAAAATGTGCTGTGAATACTTTCCGGATGCAATGTATGTACATACGTGGAGAAAAAAAACATTATACTTATGATGAGCATTTTCTAATGTAGGCCTATACTTCTGATTAGGGTAAGACAGGGTATTGTGAACCCTGGTGTAACTGGACCTCCTGTTGAGTCCACAATTCCCAAAATATGTCACCAGATTTATCCCCCAACACTTTCACTGGCTGGCACTTATCTTGCTCAACTAAAATTGCACTGTGTAATCCCAGGTTTTGAAGATATTCCCACAAAAAGATGTTGAGGTAAATTAATTTAACTGTTTTAATATTTTGGAAATGTTGTTGATATATAGTATTTCAATTAATTTAGATCTATAGATTTGTTTTTAATGCACAAGTAGGAATGCCTTCAGTAAAATAAACCACCAGTCTAGAGGTAATTATTTTTTAACTCTTTCAGTAGAGTAGTAACATGTTGGATGAGTGTGCCCCCGGAGGCTACAGTAGCAACCTTTATGGCTGTGTTTCTTCCAGTCACTTAGACAATGACAAGCCTGGTTAGTAGTAATGCTAACTAGAAATCATAGGTCGAGGAAGAGGAAGGCTATGTCTGGCAATACTGACAGCCTTAACTTATGAAATGTTTAAGCAAAACTGACCAAATGGATTTTAACACGCTTGTTATAGGCTACCATCATTGTTATTGGGGTGACGAGCTCCCCGGGGGCGTTTACATTAATTTCCCTTCATAATGCATTCACCTATGCATGGCCATGATCCACATACTGTTTTATTTTCAGCAATTACATTGGGCTCGTTATCTCCTGCTACCCTATCATTCACTCTCTGTCTTTTTATCCGTTTCCCTCTCTCCCTCCTTCTTTCCTCCCTGTCAGTAGATGAGCAGAATACTAAGGCAACCATATTTTTCTCTCTTCATCTATTTTTCATCTCCATTTCTTTCTCACTCTTTCTTTCTCACTCTCTTGCTCCCTTTTTTCTTCCCTCTCTCCCTCCAGAGATCTTTTTTCCAGTCTCAGGCAATTTTCCTAGAAACAAGTGTCAATTTTCTCGACAGGCCTCTCAGCGAGTCGACCGATAAGAGGTGGCATAATAGAAAACAACAGGCTCGCATCTCCTCATTCTTCTACAACCTTCCAAATAAACATCTAATATGTTCTCCTCTTGAACACGTACACAAACACGCACACAGCTAGCCTGAATACTGAGGCCTTTACCTGGGTGAGAGACTGGGTAGATGATGGTGATGATAATTATGATGAATCCAAAGAGCCATCCTTCTGACCTTTATTCCCAATGCGCCGTTAAAATAATTGAAAACAAGCTGAATTACGTTTCCAATTCCTGCTGTCTCACTGAAAGAACATGAGGTATTTTTAGAAACTGTCTCAAGTGTTCCCCATAGGGCCGTCGTGTTTGAGCTGTGAGTGTGTGCATGAGCAGGCATGTGCATGCGCAAGCTGAGTCATTGGTCTAACCCAGTGAGTAATTAGATCCTGTCCTCTGTGTTCGGTTTATGTCTCAGTCATCCACGAGATAAAAGGCCTATAGAGCGCTTTGGCGGGAGTAACTAACTCCCTATGTGTCGAAAAGCAGGTTTCAGGGAAGTGTGTGTGTGTGTTTACTTGCACTGTAATTTGTTTACATTTGTGTGTAGGTTTGTGTGGTTGTACACATAGTTGCGTGTGTTATTCACCCTTTGGCCCCTCAGTCATCCAGCCAACCAGTATACAGTAAGTGAATGCGTCCTGAGCGTGTCCATGGCAGTACAGTGCAGCTGTATACACCAGACACCTGTGGGCTCCGGATTGATTCACTTGACTTGAAGGCTTCCAGCTGTAATTGAAAAACATTGGCTAAGACCTTTATGAATTAACCACAGGGATCGATATCAGAGAGGGAGAGAGAGGCAGGGAGAGAGAGAGGGAGTGCAAGAGTCAGAGAGACAATGTGAGAGAGATGGAGTGAGAGAGAAAGAGAGAAAGACAGAGAGAGAGGGGGTGCCGAAGAATAGTGGAGAAAAGAGAAGAGAAAGAGAGGGTTAGAGAATCAGGGTTGGGAAAGGAAACAGTGGAAAGAGGACACGAGGTAGAGAGAGACTGAGGCCTTAATCGTTTTTAAAATGTTGTGTGTAAATGTCAAATTTGAGATTTTTAAAAACATATTCATGAATATGTTGTATTATTCTGGCATTTATGATATCTAGGACATTTATTTGTTTCTTTAGCCATTCACGTGACAATAAATTCAACTAAGAGAATAAAAGAGCGAGTGAGTTTGGAAAGAGAGAAGATGAGGCAGGGAGACAAACAGAGAGAGATGCAACAACAGTATTTTCTGTTCCCTTAAGACAGATAGTGTATTGCTGCGTAGGCAAAGTGAAGTGTTTTATACCTGTGTAATGTAGTACACGCCGTTTAGTAATGGATTAGGCGACACCTGTTCTGTCCTGTCGTTTTACATCACTGATATATGACACTAAACACACCTTCCGTAAGGCGCAATTTGCTTTATACAACAGGTTCCATGGACAAAAGGCTTCTGATAGGGGAGAAACATATGAATTAGTTTCGGGTGGAGATTTCTGACGCAACCCTCTCTCTATTTGAGGTAGAGATACTTGAGAGAGAAGTGCTGAGATCAGCCAAAAAGAGAGAGATGATAGAAGGGGGTCTGGAACACAACGGAAGAGTAAAAGTAGAGCGCAGTGATTCATGCCGCCCATATGTCCAGGAACGCCGGACATTATGGAGGCGCCGGCGCGGTCAAAACCTTTGTGCTGAAACTAACGCAAGTCCGCCCCCATGCACGCGCACATTTGTACACATACACGTTTATTCTTTCAAGTTTCAAACCCAGTATTTCTGTTTTAGCAGCAGCTGGGCATCCAAATAAAATCATAAAACACAAATTAGGTTACATGAACATATTAATCATAGGAAAGGGATTTGATTTGGAAGAAAAACATATATGCCTGAATTTGTTATTTGATTGGCAGTAAGCCTCAAGTGATAAAAAAGTCTCAAATATGCCAAATTGACACATCGTCCTAGGGGGCACACAACACCTGAGACCCAGGCGGCTCTTGTAGGCTACATCATTTTCCAAAGAGGGTAGGCCTAAACTCCGCTAAACATGCTAGTGATAAGTGTTTGTGAACCCACAGTCGTTGTAGAGATTATTTAGCGAGATGTGGTGGCTTTGGTTCGCCCGCGTTGGAGTTCGATCCGCGGCTAGGGTTAACATCTGATGGATTTGTTATGGGTCATTTGGGCTATGGTAAAAACCTATTGATCGAGATGTTATGGTTTGGCAAAGAGTATATAGGCCCGTCGGTTGAACTAGAAGTAGAGACGTACACTACTAGATGTAGGCCTATGGGTTCTTAGCAGACCAATATTGTCCAACAGTCGTTTTGGCAAACAACTCGAGCAAGAGGTTCCTAAACAGAAAAACTATTTGTCATCATGAAATAATTTAAACTTTAGGCCACTGTTTGGAATTAAAGAAAAGCGTTCTATCATTTGTTTCACTGAGTTTAAATTACGATCGTGTAGATTATGACAGTGCGTGCTTTATTTGCAGTAGGCCTAATTATTTTTCAGCACCACGGACTGCAAATGCGAGGCCTAAAACGTCTCTGGTTTTCCTGGAAACCACCTCAACTCTAATCACCCTGCATCTCAATAGTCTGTATTGCGTCTTCGTGACTTTCTTCTACGTCATCAGTGTAATTGAACTAATAGCTATATTTTTAGTATATTTTGTTTATTTACCTCTTACTATTGTCTACCACTGATCGGCACTGCTCTGACGGCAGGCCAACATGGCGGATCCAAGCTTCGAGGAAGTCTATAATTAGCCCACACTTACCTGTCCTTGCTTTAAAATCAGTTGAAGGAAAAAGGAGCGAGGGAGAACGCCTCCCTTTTTTCTATGGAGATTCAACCACGTGTCTGGAACATTCAGCGTGCAATCGTTGGAAAATCTACACCTATAGGTCAAAATATGAAGGACTTGAAAGCACATATATAGTATATGTGCATTAAAGACCTTCACATTTTGACATATAGGTGTATGTTTTCCAGCGATATATATATATATATATATATATATATATATATATATATATATATATATATATATAGCCTATATCCTTATATTTGTAAAAACTATTCAGCTTGCAACGTTTGTAGTAGGCTATTGGAATGTAATAATTTGCTATTCTACATTGAAACACTGTGTAAATATTACCAAAGGGTTTTCTAACCCTTGTTACATCTTCCATTTGATATGGCTTATATGTCACATAAATGCCACAGCATGCCACGTGAAGAAGTCAAGTCTTCACCACTGTCTCACAGACTATGACTTTAAATGGCGCGCGTGGCAGTGGTGCTGAGGAGAGACCAGGAGAGGGCGGACCCGCGTGCGGTGTGTGTGTGAACATCCCGTGATCATCCGCCGCCAGTCGCACCGAGCGAGCGCGCGGTTCTTGTGATGCACTGTGGCGGAGACCGACTGGAGAGGGAAGGAGAAGAGAACACCCCGTTAGCCCTGGTTTAACGGCTGGTACTGTGCTAGAAGTCTCGATTTAATCGGTGCGGTGGTTTTTCTATTCTATCTTTATCGAACCTGGATTTAAATGTTACCTGAGTTTACTGTCGGAATATTAGCCAATGCACTGGATATTAACCGATAACTAAGGTCAGTCTCGCCTTCTTTACTATACTTGTCAAAAGTAATATATCAAAACACCCAACGTCTAGTTTTGATCATTCCTTTGATAGAGTGGCGTTTGAATTGATGATAGGTAGGGTAGACATTTTCAAAACGGTAGTAATTTTGCCTGTCGAGAGTGTAGAACAGTCTGGAACAAGTTGGACATTGAGAACGTCGGCATTTGTAAAAACTACGGAATCATGAACTAAGCTATTCGGTAATGTAATAGGCTACTCTTCCTCCGGGAGCACAAGACCAGAAATTATATAGAAGCATACACGAATAAGGTCGCTGCCTGCTGCAGGATGGTTTACGGGTATAAATGGGTCATTCCGTCCATGTCTGCTCGGCTTATTCTCTGCCCAGTCAACGAGGCCAGGGTGACAGGCATGGACAAGCCCCCCGGGACCGATAGAATTACGGTCACATCGCTCAACTCGTGGCCAGTGGCAGTTTACTCTCCCCACTGGCAATATTTATAATCTGAATTATTAATCTTTATCAAACAACAGCTCATGGGGCATTTTGAGAAGCGTAAGCGACGTTATATAAATGCTGGCTTAGCCATCCACTCTCCCTTCAGAAACAGGATTTTAGTTCTCGCCTGAAAAGTAGCCTACTGAATAATGAATAGGCCTACAGCGGTGTCTAATGTCTTACAGCCGTTAGCGTGCATGCAGGGTTATGTTCAAATGTCAATGACGGTTTAGAGTAAACAGATATTTAAAGAAGTGTTTTGTTATAGAAAAAACATCGGTTAAGCAATATGTCAAAATATGTATCAAATATAGCTATTAAAGTAAAAAATATCTGTTTTCAGAGTGTGAACAGCACAATTCGGTCAAGGAAATTATTCATTGAATTTGAAATAGATACACGACCTTCTATATTCCACTGACACAGTTATACGCTCCAGAATGATTTCATGTTAGATATTCTTCTCTTTGCCCATTTGTTTCCAAAACAGTAGGCCTATTTCCCAGGTTACTAATTGCCCTCTATGCACATTTTAACAAAATAGATATGTCTCCGTTTAGAAAATCGAAGATGCGAACGCATTGTGTCTATAAATCGAATTTATTTATCTAATATGCCTAGGATGTTTGTGGCTGATAAAGCATAATATACAACACGAAACAATAGTGAAAATACGTTCGAATAAAAATGTGTCTTTATATTACTATGTATTTGGCTTTAAAAATAACGCAGGAAACGTAATATTTTCGAGGCGGCCAGTTGACTTAATTCCCTATGGAATCAAAATGAGCTCCGCAGAACGTCGAGGGAGGGTGTTTTTGAGGTGCTGCGAGCTACATGAAATCTGACATGTATGAACACGCTATTTTTTACAAAACATGTATTGTAGCACATCTCACAATTTAGCAGAATGCCTAGGATTTTGATACAATCAATAGGTTATTTCACAGGTTATAAAAAGCCAAAATGTGCACTAAATCCTTCCAATTACCTAAGTCAAATCATAAATTTTGACAGATAAATAAATGTTCTACTTGTCTTAAATCGGAAATAAGAACATGTGTCGCCTAAAGTGATGTCGCCAATTATTAGATAAACGAACGCAGGAAAATTATTTAAGAGATCACAAAATGTTCCTAAAAAAATTGCACATTTCGGTTTACCAATTATTTTTTTCTTTAGTAGAGGACTGATTAGTATCTTTGTCGGTTTTGAATTATAAAACATACTGCCCACTAATAGCAGACAGCTAGTGACGTTTGTAGTTACTTTATTAGTGTGGCACACATTTGAAATGAAAATATATAAAAAATGAGAATAATACGATAGAATGCAGGGAAACTCATAATCTGGGGTTTTAACGCCTAGAAATATGCTTCAGAAATGGGCGTGACCCCTGTGAAATGCGTCTATTTCTCACAGGACGGCCTGAAATGTAGCACCAACACTCTAGGTGGAATGCTCGTTTGAAATAGAGAGTATTATATAAATGTTTTATTGTTTTGATAAATAAAACACGTTGAATCATTTAACAAAAATATAAATTTCTTTTAGATTAAATGCACCCTTTACCACAAAGGACAGACCACCAATTTAAATATTGTTTGATTATCTACATAGCCTACCTATTTTTAGATTGATTTTCTGACAAATATTATGGCTAATTCCCGAATAAAATATATTCTAGTCCATTTAAAAAAGTAATTTGATATTTAAATAATTTCATAAGAATAAGCAATGGGCAATCAAGATTGTCTCACACAAAAGACAAAACATAGATTCGTTCCAAATGTGTTTCTGTGCCGTCGTGTAATCTATGCGTATTCCCTGCCCCACTCCTGGTGATTGTGTGGTGATGTGATCTGGCTAGTGGCTGCGGGTTGCGAGGCCCTGGTTGGTAGCCTATGTGTTGTAATTTGGCTGTCCTGCTTTCTGGGCGCTGGTTGGCAGGCGATTAACTGCTCTGACAAATCAACCGAAAACAGCCAAGGGCTCTCAAGGTAGCGCTAATCCTTAAGGGCGGGAGAGGGACTCCAATATCACACAATAGGCTACTGCTCACAATATAATTGCAGACGGACTTTTTTCTTTCATTATTTCGTTTTAATATCAATACAAATACAGTGATTCGGTTGTCGTTATCCTACAGAATAAGATTGCTAATTAAAATAGCAGACCTACACTTCAGTTGGCATTGAATGCGTTTTTTTCCACCCCATCTGAATGCAGTCTGAAGTAGAAAATATCTGAAGGGCCGTACGCGATAAAAATCAACATAATCTCTGGTTGTAGACACTGCGTCAGGCAATTCTAAATAAAACGACGTTGAACAGCTGCTATAGTTATTTCATTATTCCCTTAAAATATCCAGGAATTAAACATAAATCATCCCTATGTAGGCCTATGCTAGGTAGTAAGGATAGGTACCAGGCGTGCATGCATACATGCGTGTGCGTTTTGGTGTGCGCGTGTGTGTGTAAAACTGCGTACACACCCACAAACACGGATTTCATGTTAGGTGTCAAATGGCAGACACAAAATTAATGCTGTGCGATAAATGCAGTGCAGATAAAATAAACATCTAGAAAATAAATTAACCCTCATTAATTAACCTATTTCTATTGAAATATGTATGAGAAATGTCCTATTTCTCTAGTTTGTGAATTCAAATGTCGTGTTCTGTGGCGTAACACATTCGTATTCTTTCACCCGACGAGTGTTGATAATGCTAGAAATGCCTAGTGTAATTTTTAGGAAAATTACCAACATTAGTATTAATCTTATGATTGTACTGAAAGGCGTTAGATTATGCAGATTTATGGGTGTAAGTGACCAGGGTTGGTAGCTGTATTTGTGGTGCGTGCGTTTGTCTATTTTGTATGTGTGAGTGTTGCTGCAGTGATGTAATGCGGGATAAAGATTATTTTAATTAGATAAAGATAAAAAGCTGTAGATTAATTTTAAATAGGGATCTTCTCTGTGGCGTTTTGAGAACTGACCCTATATACGCAGTAACATTGTGTATGTGTTTTTTGTATGTTTGGAAGAGTGTGTAGGAGTAATGTATTTCAGAAGATTGAGGGATTTTAGAACGGTAGATAAATCAAACATGGTTTTTCTAGAAATCAGGCCTCGGTTGAGCGCGTTTTCTGTTGGTATAGCATCATAGAAATGAGTGTGTGTGTAAATGTGCGTGTTTGTGTAGCAGCAGCGTATTGCTAGTGGTGTTTCTGCGTGTGTGTGAGTACGTCCGCATAGGCAAGTGTGTGTGTGTGTATCAGTTTGGGGGTGATGTAATGCCGGAGAGGTGCTGCAGCAGAACAACCCTCCCCATCTCCCCCACTCGTCTCCTTTTTACTCTCCTCTCCCTTTCTCCCTTTCGCCCGAAGGAGGTGTATCTCTTCCTACAGAGAGCTGGATGCCCACACTATATAATACCCACGCTGGGAACCGAGGCTGGACGCAAGACTGTCCGTCTGTCTGTGCCAGATTGTGCACGTCTCAAAACCAGAGCAAAAAAATATCATTTTTTTCATGTTGACACGGATAAAATGTAGTAGTCACAGTCCGTTGGATCATATTCTTGCATGCATGCTATTTACCCCGTATTCTGCGCATGTAGGATGTCTCTGATAGTATAGCGTTTCGTCTTTGAAGAGTGAACGAAATTGGATAGGTGTAAGCAATGTGGTGGGGCCTTGTGCTTACACCCAGCCAGTACAGTACTGTTAGTTCTTTTTTAGCCGGTGCCTCCTTGTATATAAATACGACCGCTAAAATACCTTACCCCCATCTTAATAATAATAATAATACTGCAACAAATTACACAATGTTTTGTGGTATTTTATCTCTTGTCTGCTAATATTAATTTTAGAAAAATGACTGAAAATGATTTTTAGAAATTAGTGGATTCTACTTTTTTCTTACCACTATGTTCCATCCTTTTCATACTCAATGTCATTGCTGAGGTTGGACACAATTGGGTGAGCTGTGTTATTTCGTGTTTGTACAATGCACGATCATCCCCTTCCTTTTTCCTCCTCTCCCTCCTTTTTTTTGCTCATCACCGAAACTAAATTGGATAGGTGAGAACAATTTAGGGAGAGCCTTTCTCCCCCCAAACGCTTTTAGATTAGTCATTAGAGAATCATCATTTCCACTGTCTGTGTCTGTCAGAAAACATCCTCCCCTTTTCTGTGACTGCTCCAATGTTGTGATCACTGATGTGATACAGATGGATAGGGGTTGACAAGAGTGTTTTTTTGCTTAGATATACGTGGCATGCTGTTAGATTAGTGATTGTAGGAGTGTCAGAGGGGGGCTGACTATCCAGTGGGATGCATGAGCATGAGAGGTTCAGGTATAACATCTCCCCTGTCAATCAATCAATCTCTTTGTCTCTTACACTTGCCTATATTTCTTCTCTCTCATTCTTCACTTATACTCTCTCTTTCTCCTCTCACTCTATCTTTCTCCTCACCTTTCTTTATCAGTCTGTCACCTCCCTCTCTCCTTCTCTCTCTTTCTCTAAATTCAATTAAAGGGCTTTACTGACAGAAAACATTTGCCCAAATGACCAAAGGGAAAATATAATAAAGAAATCTCACATGCTTAGGATAAAACAGTGTTGTAAATATTTTAAGAAATTTACAAGTAGAATGATACCTGTTTCTCATTCTGTCCTCTGTCCTTGCACCATACCCCTCTGTACCTAATGCATGTGAGGATTTAATGTCCACTTCACATTGTGCCAGATCCATGTATCTACCATGTTGGTACCAAAGTGTGTGGACTGCAGAATCAGTAGGCTTGGCATTATGTTTTTTAGGTTGGCAGCAAGTCTTGTTATCCGACCTTGGGCATAGTGGGTCTGTTTTCAGTAAGTTTTTAAGTGACTAACAGATTACACGATCTGTGTGTATCTGTATGTGATTATGTGTGTTGGACAGAGAGGAAAATTATAAAATCAAGACCGAGGTAGAGAGGGTATACATATGTTATGAAATAACATTAAATTCCTTACATTTTATTTCAGTTTGTGTTAAATGTTTATGCTTAATGTACACTCTTAAAAATAAAGGTGCCAGGAAGAACCAAAACGGGGGTTTCACAGCGATGCCATAGAAGAACCTTTTTTGGTTCCCCAAATAACCTTTCACTGAAAGGTTCCTTGAAGAACCTTTTTTTCTTAGTGCCATTAAGAAATGTGAAAATAATGCATAACTGCCCAATACTAAACATTTTGCCTTTTATGTTATTAATATGAGTTTAAATATATTTTGCAGTCTAATTAACATAGGAAGCATAAATCTAGCGGTCAGTGCAGAGATTGTGGCACGCCACCACAAATAAATCAATGTATGGGAAACACAAATTTACTTCAAAAATGTAAGGTCACATGAGATTGATGGTGAAGAACCCTTTTATAATCTAAAGTACCTTTTGGCGCTACAAAGAACCTTTTGTACAATGGAAAGGTTCTTTAGATGTTAAAGGTTCTTCAAGGAACCATATACCCCAACACAGAAACTTTGAAGAACCTTTATTTTTAAGGAGGAAGAGAGAGGAGGAAGGGAGAGGAGGAGGAAGAGAGAGGAGGAGGAAGAGAGAGGAGGAGGAAGAGAGAGGAGGAGGAAGAGAGAGGAGGAAGAAGAGAGAGGAGGAAGAAGAGAGAGGAGGAGGAAGAGAGAGGAGGAGGAAGAGAGAGGAGGAAGGGAGAGAGGAGGAGGAGAGAGTAGGAGGAAGAGAGTAGGAGGAAGAGAGATAAGGAGGAAGGGAGAGGAGGAGGAAGAGAGAGGAGGAGGAAGAGAGAGGAGGAGGAAGAGAGAGGAGGAAGAGAGATAAGGAGGAAGGGAGAGGAGGAAGAGAGAGGAGGAAGAGAGAAAAGGAGGAAGGGTGAGGTGGAAGAGAGAGGAGGAAGAGAGAGGAGGAGGAAAAGAGAGGAGGAAGAGAGAGGAGGAGTAACACAATAGCAAACCTCTGTCTTCCATCCTCGCCCTATGAGATCAGCTGACTGCCATGGGGGACATTTTGTGGCATCATCTAAAGGGTGACCACACAGTTTTGTGTATCCAAGGCACCTTCAGTAGTGCATCAGCAATGTGTGTATGTGTGTGATTGATGTTTGTTTATCTATTTTGGTTGTGTGTGTGTGTTTGACAGTGAAAAGTCTGCTCTTATTTACATGGAGTACTCAGGTTACCTCTCTTCCCTCTATCCCTCCCTTAGTTGATTGTTTTCTAATGGGAGGCCCAGCGCCCGGCTGCTTTGTCCCAACCGTGTGTCTTCCCTGTGGGTAACTGCAGGCTGCTTTCAAAGGGAACAATGGCCCGTGCAGTTTAGCCTTTTAACCCGACTCTCGGCACGGGCCGTTTTGCAACAAAGGCAGAGCTAACAGGCAAGCACAAGCAGCAATACACACATGCACACGCACAGACACACACGCACAGGCACACACGCACAGACACACACGCACAGACACACACACACACACGCACAGTTTATTCAGTGCCCTCAAGACAAATTCGGACAGTGGCACTTCTTTCGGGTCAGTATATTCCTCTGAGGTAATAATAGATAATAAAACATGAGCTCCTGTGATGTATTTATTATAATATAAATAAATAATATTTTGTGCACAAACCACCATAGGACAGGTGCAGGACAAATGAGAAATACTAAGGTAAAAAGTATATAATGTCTGCAACACTGTATTAAGCTCCCATATTTAATAAATAGCACAAAAGCTATTACAGGTACAACGTTTCGACCCTGCTGGGTCTTCTTCAGGCAAATCATGTATTTATTATAACACACATGAAATAGACAATGTTCTGATCAAAAACCCTTGGTAAATACAGTGAAAGACATCTCAGCCCTACCATTTACATATACAAAATGGTAGTATATACACATTACATGAAATAATAGCATCACTGTCTAGACATTTTAAAATAGACAACATTCTTAATATACTTCATTTCCTGTTACAGTGGGGCAAAAAAGTATTTAGTCAGCCACCAATTGTGCAAGTTCTCCCACTTAAAAAGATGAGAGAGGCCTGTTATTTTCATCATAGGTACACTTCAACTATGAGAGAGAAATTGAGAAAAGAAATCCAGAAAATCACATTGTAGGATTTTTATCAAATGTATTGGTAAATTATGGTGGAAAACAAGTATTTGTTAAATAACAAAAGTTAATCTCAATACTTTGTTATATACCCTTTGTTGGCAATGACAGAGATCAAACGTTTTTGTGAGTCTTCACAAGGTTTTCACACACTGTTGCTGGTATGTTGGCCCATTCCTCCATGCAGATCTCCTCTAGAGCAGTGATGTTTTGGGGCTGTCGCTGGGCAACACAGACTTTCAACTTCCCCCAAAGATTTTCTATGGGGTTGAGATCTGGTGACTGGCTACTCCAGGACCTTGAAATGCTTCTTCCGAAGCCACTCCTTCGTTGCTTGGGCGGTGTGTTTGGGATCATTGTCATGCTGAAATACCCAGCCACGTTTCATCTTCAATGCCCTTGCTGATGGAAGGAGGTTTTCTCTCAAAATCTCATGATACATGGCCCCATTCATTCTTTCCTTTACACGGATCAGTCGTCCTGGTCCCTTTGCATAAAAACAGGCCCAAAGCATGATGTTTCCACCCCCATGCTTCACAGAAGGTATGGTGTTCTTTGGATGCAACTCAGCATTCTTTCTCCTCCAAACACGAAGAGTTGAGTTTTTACCAAAAAGTTCCATTTTGTTTTCATCTGACCATATGACATTCTCCCAATCCTCTTCTGGATCATCCAAATGCTCTCTAGCAAACCTCAGATGGGCCTGGACATGTACTGGCTTAAGCATGGGGACACGTCTGGCACTGCAGGATTTGAGTCCCTGGCGGTCCCAGCAGGTCATTCACTAGGTCCCCGTGTGGTTCTGGTATATTTGCCCAACGTTCTTGTGATCATTTTGACCCCACAGGGTGAGATCTTGCGTGGAGCCCAAGAACAAGGGAGATTATCAGTGGTCTTGTATGTCTTCCATTTTCTTATAATTGCTCCCACAATTGATTTCTTCACACCAAGCTGCTTACCTATTGCAGAGTCAGTCTTCCCAGCTTGGTGCAGGTCTAACATATTGTTTCTGGTGTCCATTGACAGCTCTTTGGTCTTGGCCATAGTGGAGTTTGGAGTGTGACTGTTTGAGGTTATGGACAGGTGTCTTTTATACTGATAACAAGTTCAAACAGGTTCCATTAATACAGGTAAAGAGTGGAGGACAGAGGAGCCTCCTAAAGAAGAAGTTAAAGGTCTGTGAGAGCCAGAAATCGTGCTTGTTTGTATGTGACCAAATACTTATTTTCCACCATAATTTACCAATAAATTCATTAAGAATCCTACAATGTGATTTTCTGGATTTCTTTTCTCATTTTGTCTTTCATAGTTGAATTGTACATATGATGAAAAAGGCCTCTCTCATCTTTTTAAGTGGGAGAAATTGCACAATTGGTGGCTGACTAAATATTTGTTTGCCCCACTGTATGTGGGTCTTGTGAGAAAAGTGCATTATTCATTATAAATGTAGGGTAGAAAGATGAAGGGAAAATGGCATTGATACGATTGTGGCAGGCACCTGTGAGGTAGTTTCTGTCTTGGTAGTACTCACTGATTTGTCTAGCATTATTTATTATTAATAGAGGGCATGTATGTGTGTTTTGTGGGATGTGATCTGATTGGGTCAAATATTGTGTATTTATTTTGCTTAATAATCAATACAACAGGAGCACATCAGAGTTGCAGTTTCTGTTCTTCAATTTGAATTCATTTTTCCATCCTGAACCTGATAATTTGGCTGTGCAAAATCATATTCACCTCTCTCCTGAAAGTGTTCACACATTAGATTTGAGGGTATTTAAATACATAGTTTAATTTTGCAGAAATTGCCTCCCTGTTTAAGTAAGAACAAGGTATTGGGACAAATATTTTGACAGTTGATTCTGGTTTGTCAGATGTGATTCATCACTTAGCGTGTGTATGCCGAAGAGAGCTGTCAATGTGAAGACGGTACCACTTTGTGTCTGTGTGCTTACTCGCACCCTCGATCCCATGCCTCTTTTGCTGGCCTCCTGGGTCTTCTGAACAGTAGGGTCTCAGGTCCCCCTCCTACAGGAGCTAGATTGTAACAACTGGATTCTTGTCTTTAGAGTCTGCTATTGGTAACTTAACATGAACACCATAGCAGTGTCAATGTCAAGCCAATATCAGGCTAGAAAATCAGCAAAAACACCCAAAATACATTTCATAACTTAGGCTTTCCAAAAACAGCAGATAGTAACATTAAATATAAGAGAAAAAGAAAGACAAAGATTCACATTATGCCAAGAGTTATAACCCTAAACCTAACAAATAGGACATTAGTCAGGTTAAGGAACAACATGATTTTGTAAGGTTAAAGTCCAGGCAATGAAAATCTAAATTCACATGACACACCAGAGAAGATACAGTAGACTGCTTCTGGAAGGAATTCACACTCGAGCTATTGTATACAAATAATGACCAATCAAGAAATACTAAACACAAGCCACTAATGTGGATATTCAGTAGCCCCAATACTTTTGCTGTCCAGAAAGAGTCGGACTATGTACAACCCCAATTCCAAAAAGGTTGGGACAATATGGAAAATGCAGAAAAACAAACAAAAAGTGTCACAGTTCCCCTTATTGGACAAGACAAATTTAAGTTGCTGCCGATAGGTTTGGTTACTGTCATGTGTGTTTTGTTTAGTTCTGTTCCTGCTTTTGTTGATCACATGACTCAGTTAATCAATCACCTGTATTAGTTCACCAGCTGTCTGCATTTTGTAATTTGTTACCTATTTAAGTTCTATCATTGTGCTTGTTAAGCTGTCAGGTATTGTGGAGTTATATTCCCTGTCTATTGTGAGAGTCTGCATCTATTAGAAGAAGTATTCTAATACGGTTTTGCCCCACAAAGCAGCTTTGCCCCACAAAGTGTTTTTCGTAATTTAAATACGTTTATTTTCAAAAGATCTCACGTTTGTTTCACAGTTCAGCACTAGCTATGACAAAAGGAGTCATTTGAAAATTCGAGGCACCCTGTACTACAGTTGTATGCAAAAGTTTAGGCACCCTTGACAATATCCATGATTTTCATTTATAAATAATTTGGTTTTTGGATCAGCAATTTCATTTTGATATATAAAATAACAGAGTAATATTTCAGTAGTGAAATTAGGTTTATTGGATGAACAGGAAATGTGCAGTATGCATCAAAACGAAATTAGACAGGTGCATAAATTTGGGCAGCCCAACAGAAATATCACATCAATATTTAGTTGAGCCTCCTTTAGCAGAAATCTAGACACTTCCTTTAACCTGTAATGAGTGTCTGGATTCTGGATTAAGGTTATTTGGACCATTCCTCCTTGCAAAACATCTCCAGTTCAGTTAGGTTTGATAGTTGCCGAGCATGGGCAGCCCGCTTCAAATCACCCCACATATTTTCAATGATATTCAGGTCTGGGTACTGGGATGGCCATTCCAGAACATTGTGTTTGTTCCTCTGCATAAATGCCAGAGTAGATTTTGAGCAGTGTTTTTTGTCATTGTCTTGTGGAAATATCCATCCCCGGTGTAATTTCAACCTTGTGACTGATTCCTCTACATTATTCTCAAGTATCTGCTGATATTGAGTGGAATCCATGTGACTCTCAACTTTAACAAGATTCCCAGTACCAGCACTGGCCACACAGCCCCACAGCATGATGGACCCTCCACCAAATTTTACTGTGGGTAGAAAGTGTTTGTCTTGGAATGCTGTGTTCTTTTGCCACCATGCATAAAATGACCAAATAACTCCATCTTTGTTTCATCAGTCCACAGCTCCTTCTTCCAAAATGACGATGGCGTGTTTGTAGAAAAGGCTTCTTCCGCATCATTCACCCGTACAGCTCCTCCTTGTGCAAAGTTGCTGAATTGTTGAACGATGCTCAGTGGCACCATCTGTAGCAAGATGATATTGTAGGTCTTTGGTTGTGGTCTGTGGGCTGTTGTTGACCGTTCTCACCATCCTTCACCTTTGCCTCTGATATTTTACTTGACCTGCAACTTCTGGCCTTAACAAGAACTGTGCCTGTGGTCTTCCATTTTCTGACTATGTTCCTCACAGTGGACACTGACAGCATAAATCTCTGCTATCGCTTTTTCTAGCCTTCCCCTAAACCATAATGTTGAAAACATTTTGTTTTCAGGTCATTTGAGAGTTGTTTTGAGGCCCCCATGTTGCCACTCTTCAGAGGAGAGTCAAAGAGAACAACAACTTGCAATTGGACACCTTAAATACCTTTTCTCATGATTAGATGCTCTTTTCTGTGAAGTTCAATGCTTAACGAGCTCACCAAACCAATCGTGTGTTCCAATTAATCAGTGCTAGGTAGTTACAAGTATTCAAATCAACAAAATGACAAGGGTGCCCAAATTTATACACCTGTCTAATTTTATTTTGATGCATATTGCACATTTTCTGTTAATCCACTGAGCCTCATTTCACTACAGAAATATTACTGTTTCCTTCAGTTATTTGATAGATCAAAATGAAATTGCTGATCCAAACACCCAATAATTAAAAAATGAAAATCATGGAAATTGTCAGGGGTGCCTAAACTGTTTCATATGACTGTATATTGAAAACACATTAATAACACGTGAATAGAGGTTTTACTTTATTAATCAAATGTCTTTTCGACAATATACACTCATTTAAAATCTGATGACTGCAACACGCTCCAGAAAAGTAGAGACAGTCGACTGTTTACCGTAGCGTAACATCACCTTTTCTTTTAATAACACTTATCAAAAATCTGGGCACTTGAAGACTCCTGTTAGCAACTGGAATTTTCCCTCATTCATCCATTCTTTATGTGCACTTTCTTGCCTTATTTTGCATTTCATAATCCGCCACACATTCTTAATCGGAGACAGGTCAGGACTGCAGGCAGGCCATGCTAGCACCTGCCCTCTCTGCTTATGCAACAATGCAATTGAAATTCGGGCAGAATGTGGTTTGGCGTTGTCCTGCTGGAAAATGCAGGGATGTCCCTGGAAAAGACAATGTCTGGATGGCAGCATATGTTTCTCCAAAATGTGTACATATCTTTCTGCATTAATGGTGCCCTCACAGATGTGCAAGTTATCCATGCCATGGGCATTGACACACCCCCATACCATGACAGATGCTGGCTTTTGGACCTGACCTGGATGGTCCTTTTCCTCTTTAACCTGGAGAACACAACGGCTGTATTGTCCAAAACGATTTGAAATGTTGACTCGTCGGATCAGAAAACACGATTCCACTGTGCTACTGCCCATCTCAGATGACACTAAGCCCAGAGAAGCACTTCTGGACAGTGTTGACGTATGGCTTCTGCTTTGCATAATAAACACTAAACTTGCATCTGTGGAAGCAGAGCCGAATGGTGTTGACCGACAAGGTTTACCAAAATATTCCTGAGCCCATGTCAAGATATCAATTACAGACAACGGTTGAACAAGATGTCATGAAAAAAAAATCGTATTGTTCGCCCAATCTGTCTCGGTAAAAGGTTGGCTCTACTTGAATTAATATTAATATTGCAGATATAGGTGGTGCAATAGTACCGTCTTCGAATATTATTACAATTGGCCGTGCCTGACTTCTATAAAAAACATAACTCCGATACCACTAAGCAATTTAAAAATATTGTATTTTCTTTTCTGGAAACAGCGAGACAGAATGGGTGTATTTCTAAAACTGAGTTTAATTTTCTGTATTGTCAGCATCCTTTATATCCGGTTATGTACAACCTGCCTAAAATACACAAATGTATGTCTGGTTGTCCTGGCAGACCATTTTTTAATTAAACCAAATGTACAATCGTTACCAGCCTAAATTAGAGACTCTACCGACTTTATCAATAAGATCTTAGATGTTACGGATTTACCAGATAATGCTCTGTTACTTACAGTGGAAATAATCAGCATGTATACTAATATATCACATGAAGGGTGTCTAGAAGCATTACGATTTTATTTACAGGATCGAGATTGAGCATTCCTCCAAACCAATTTATTGTTAATTCGGCTTCACATGTACTTAAGTACAACTACTTCAGTTTCAATTAAGAATATTATTTACAAATACAAGGTACGGCAATGGGATCTATTATGTATCTATTCTGACCCAGAGATGTCGGCCATGTTCAGTGCTCCTCCATTGGTAGTCTTGCAAAAAATCTTAGAGACAGCTTGGTACATATAAATCTAAAACATAAATATTTGACATACCGGGAAAAAGTTCCCTATAACAAGCATGATTACATGTGCCTCTATAAATGTTATTTATCTTATTTGTTGCCCCTGTGGTTTGTCATATGTTGGTAAAACATCTAGAAAGTTAAAATAGAGAATTAGTTAACACAAAAGCACCAATCAAAGAAATGATCATAGTTATCCTGTTGTGGTTTATTTTAATGACAATCAACATGCAGGCTCTACATTATGTTTCTATGGGATTGAGAAGGTTACTAGTAGGGGAAGTGATTTGGACCTTTTATTAAAAAGATGTGAATTTTATTGGATTCACAAATTAAAAACATTGTTTCCATTTGCATTGAATGATGACTTTCCTTTGCATGTTACGCTGTCGTAAAAATTTACGTCTCAATTATATACTTATAGTAATTATTACCATTATTCTGTATTTTTGCTATTAACTGAGATGTGATTATTGGTCTCATCATAATGATTATTGTGATTGCTTGTTGATGTCACTATTAATAATAATTGATTATAATTGTTTGCATGTGCTGTTAGGTCTGAATACAGGTGTGCATGTATATATATACATTCTTATGTTATGCCTGATGAAGGTAATTTGACCGAAACGTTGCCAATAAATCCTGATATTACTAGCTAGGACAGTGTGCAAGAGTTTCTTCTATAGTTCCAAGTTATGCTCTTGTCTTTCAGGCACCTGTCCTTACTTTTTTGCCAGGTGTGCAATTTATTGATTTCCTATGCACTGTAGAAGGTGAAATGCCCGATATCCTACCGATTTGACTTTGGGGAATGTTGTTCTCAAAGTGTTGGACTATATGCTGACATGTGTTGGCAGATTGGCGAGCCTTGACCCATTCTTGCTCTTGAACGACTAGGCCTGTTTTGGAGTCTTCTTATATACTATGATAACATGATTGCCTCACCTGTTCAACCGTACATCTCAGAATTTCTCCCAAATTACGTTCTCAGGAAACTATTTTAAAAACCTGAATTACGTTATATTCCAACATATTTAGGGTTTTTTACGTTTGAACTGCACGTTTCGTTATTAGGCTATATTTGTACTTCAATTACGTTGCTCTGGTACATTTCGTTTAGCGGATTTATGCGAGAAGATTCCACACATTCCATAGCGTTCGAAATTATATTGCAACATTCACAGTTAAGGTTAGGTAGGAGGATACTTACGGTTAAGGTTAGACATGAGGTTACTTACGGTTAAGGTTAGGCATGAGGTTACTAACGGTTAAGGTTAGATATGATGTTACTGAGGTTAAGGTTAGAATTAAGGTTAGGGTTAACATTACAAAAACTAATAATCGCGTGTCTGCATGTCGCAAGCAATGTAGAACATAACACACACAAAGTGCTGCTCTGGATTTGATCTTGCGAACACTGGCATGCAAGTCGCGGATTTATACGCCCGTCCACCATTCCAGACCTCCACCCTAGCAAAAACTATGCTATTTACATGCTACGTCATGATCTTCATATGTTCATGTTTAACGATATTCAAGTGTTCAATTTAGTTCCCTACAAACGTAATTGACCCTCTCATACGTTCATATTTCACATATTTCGGTTTTACAAAATAGTTCCCTCAGAACGTATTTCATGTGATTTAGGGCTGCACCTGTTTCACATCACCTTATTTGAACTTGTCACATAGCTATTAGTCCTAAATTGTCCCTGTCCCAACTATTTTGGTCAGCAATATCAAAATCAACATTTACCTTAAAAAACTATGCAGTTGATTAAATACCTTGTATTTATAACATTTTGTTTAAATAAAAGTCAAAGTGCATTTACAAATCACTCCTCTCTGGTTTTTTTTTAGCATTTTCCATCCTGTCCCGTAATGTATGGACAACACTGTGCCCACCCTAATATAACTCCCCCCCACACCTCCCCCACCCAGACACACGCACACACGCAAACACACACACGCACACACACGCAAACACACACGCACACGCACACACACACACACA